>MIQA02000849.1:0-23440 GCA_001887855.2 Sclerospora graminicola | reverse complement strand
TGGTGGAGCCGATTTCCAAATCCATGACGGAAGTCTTGTGTGGAATCCGGATACCCACTGGCCCGGACGACCAACTATCGGAGGGGGTACTCCGTTGATCCTGATCGCCATCAGAATCGGATGAATCACCATTATGGTGACTGATCTGATCTTCCCGGTCATCCGACCGGTCGTCATGTGCGATAGGATCCATATTCAACTTCATCTCACCTTGTGTACCCGTTGATTGGGGGTGGTTACACTCACTCAGGTGAACTCGGTGACGAAATGATGATCTTGATCAGGTCGAAGGGGATGACCTTCTCGAAGACGGGGGTGTCCTCGGGTGGAAATCTTCACCGGAGAACGGGTTGGGGTCGATACTTAATCAATATCTAGGCACTGATCAGGAAAGTTCGTCTGAACAGGCCAGCCAATGAGAGAGAGATAATAAGAAACCAAGAAACGCGATCAAACCACGATCTTCCACAGTAATCCACAAACGTTATCTCCACAAAACATTTTCCAATATTATTGACGTGTTCCAAACACGTGTGCGTTGAGGGTGAGGTTCGATCACCTAAAACAAACCCGTCGGGGTCTTCCGGTAAGCCAAAATGCGTCTAAGCGCGTCTTAACCGGGAATTAGTTGAGCAAGAGGGGACTAATCAACCCTGTGCTCCCAATGACCGCAACACGTGGCGGAGCGAGTCTTTGCTTAGGGGGAAAATCAAAACCCGTTATTATATATGCAATGTTCTATACCTAGTGTACCACACACCAACTCATGCCTGATCTATACTTCGAACCTATTTACTTCGTCGCACGGTTGCACAGCACCACCTTGCCCATCCTAGCTGCACCTTCAAGCTGATCTGTACCACTTCTGCCGGATCACGGCCGGACTTCTATAACGATCTTCAACCATCCCGATCTTCGAAAAACAACTTGGAAACCACTTGAGATCTGCCCTTCTGACACTTGTTCACTTCATATCCAGCCCGACTTAACTGAGAACTTCACCTGCCTTCGCGTCTGGACGCCGGTTTGAGGCTGATCAGCCCCGATCACGATCGGCATAGCGATCAGCCGAGTGATCGGGCAGTGATCAGGGCGATCAGCCCTTGATCACTTCGGAAACTCTCTGGATCACCATCACAACGACTTTATTCGCCCGCTCAGCCATACTCCTGACCTCCATCCCCTGTCGGGGTAACCATATCACATCGATTTCAGCCGATCGGGCCTGATCGGGCCTTCTCACGTCATCCCTGGACAAGTCCATCGGTCATCATCACTTGCCTTGACTTGACATCACTCGCACGACTCGCCATTCCACATGCCCCATTCCATTCCACATCTGATCTTCGTATTTTGGGGCATAATCGGTTGGCTTGGCCGATCGGGCCGGAACTTCGTATCAAATCACCTTCAACATCTGCACTGTTCATAGTTCGGCCCGATAACTGTCTCTGACGTGCCACGTCATCGTTGCTGCGGTATCTTAACTTGTCTCTGCCGATCTTGTCGTACATCCACGTGAACTCCACTTAATAAACGTTATCCCGATCGCGATCGTGATCTTCGCTGTTCCGTTAGTATCTGGGACCGGGCGTAGTAACTGTGCTTGGCTCATTCCTTCATATCACGAGCACCCGTTGTCCACTACCTTTTCGTCGTATGCTCGATCAGCCCTTCCCACCCATCAACTGTCTCACGTTGATGGGTGTTCCATCGTCACCAATCAACGGCCATGTGTGGTCCACCTCATTCTCAACATTTTTCCAGATCGCTTTACCACAGCCGCCCCTGAGCCTAACTGCAGCCGCGCAACGACTGCAGTTCGACTCATTCATTTCCAAATTTCCTCTCTGGCGACTACCATGGCTGACTCAAGACGATCTTCTCTTCCTTCTCCGCCATCTTCGGCTGCCCTTCCGATCACCGACTCATCTCCCAGTTCAAACTCGTCTGATCCAGCGACCACCCCGATCACGACCACGGCACCGATCACGACCAGTCTCATCCGTCCCACGACGACCCTGACTTTGTATCGTCCGCCTTGGAGTCTTCCCGCTCAGCCTTCTTCAGATCGCCCTGTAAGTTACTTGGAACAGCTCGCTCGTCTAGTGGAGGGATCTGGTCCACTCACGTTGGGGTCCATGGAAGCTTGCCGACTACGGTTGGAACTCCGAAGCGCAATTCCCGAGTTGGTTTCTCTATATTATACCAATCGGGTGCTTAATGCCGAGTTATTCGACCGTCGGGTCGTTATCGATACCCTGGAACGTGATTCTGCCGATCTGGCTAGCCAGCTGTCGGCTCTCCGATTAGATCGCGACAGACTTGACCGTGATCTGCAAGACATGACCGGCCGCGTCCAGAGTCTGGCGATGGAGCGTGATCAGCTATCAGCTGACCTCGCTGCTCTGCGCCTCTCCAAGCCTTCGGATACGGTCGCCTCTCTACAGTCGTTGGTCAGTTCGCTGACTATTACTGTTCGCGATCAAGGTATGCTTATCAAATTTGTTTCTTCTGTGATCTGTATATGACTTTCCATGTTTGCTTCCAGATGAACGTATCGAGGCGATGAAGGGTTCAATGGTCGAGATGGTGGGTCATCTGCAACAGCTCGATGATCACCGTCTCGACCATGATCAGCTGCTTCGTGACAAGATCCGCACTGCCGAGGACGTAGAGCGTCGGAAAGTCGAGATGCGCTACTCAGATGAGCAGGTCCTGGTAAAGCAGCTTTCCGATTCACGCCTCGGCCGCGCCAACATACAGAAAAGGTTGTGCGAGAGTCGGAAGGAAGCTGAAGATTGTCGGCGCAAGCTTAATCTTGCTCGGGCTAACCTTGAAACCCAATAGCTCGATGATCGCGCCTGGATCCAGCATAACGCCGACTTGAGGAAGATTGCGGTCCAGACTATGGAAAGGTGGACCGACCCAAACACCGATTCGGAATCGCTTCGGACGGCTTTGCAACGATTTCGTGAGCTGATCAGCTCTCTTGCTCCGTCTGGAACACCTTCGCAACCTCCCGAGTCTGCCCCGCCATCACCCACGTTCTCCGTCGCTTCCTCGCCGACCCATGGTGCTGATCAGCCCGTGATCAGAACTGCAGCGGCTTCTGCGTCTACACCACCCCGTTTACCGCCAGCCTCGAGATCAGTCTCCTCGATCTTGAGTTCTGCGAAGCGTAAACGGGCCAGCTCGTCGAAGAAGAAGATGGCTCCCGCCAAGCGCTCTCGTCTTATTGTTGATTCGGACGATGAGTCGACTGATCTGGACGAGAGGACGCTATCTGTTCTGGCCCGATCGCGCAGTACTGATCGTCGCGCTCCAGTGGCGACCCTTTCAGGCGTAACTTCGCTGACCCAGGCCGTCGCTTTACTTGAGTCCGGTGGCGAGGACGAAGATGATCTTGGGAGAGACAACCAGCTTCGGCTGTTCCCAACGTTCCTCCACCGGTCAATACGACGGTGATCGCCCGACCACCCAATTTCACGGGCGTCTTCATCCCGGCGAACCGGTCGTCGATTGAGCAGGACGACTATAGCTATAATCCGAACCAAAGGTTCATGGATTTATACGTCGTCATGCAGGGCAAGCCGACTCCTGCTCACATGGCAACTCGGAAACCTTGGAGTGCTGATCAGGTATGGGATCTGACGCCTCAGGTTCTTGCTGTGAGACACAAACTCGCCCCTCGCTTGTGGTCCCGTCCGCCAGGATGGATCTTTCCGACTAGATCGTCGGCGCCCAAGGAGAAGCAGTGGCAACCACGTGTGTTGACCAGAGGCGCTATCGAGCTTCTGATCGATTTAGCACCTTGGGATGTCCTCATGACGCCTATGCCCGGGTTGGAATTTCCTAATCGCCCCTGGTTTGTTGATCTGCAGGGACGTCTGACCCTGTATTATCAAGAGCATGTTCAAGCAATATGGGAGGCGACCCACCATTTCCCGATCACGGCGTCGGTGCGCAAGGACGCGTGGCTTGAGCATTATTATCATGCTCGCAAGCGCCGACGCACAAAATCCGGGGCTGCCTGGGCCGCGATCTGCGACCATGTGGTCAATGGGATTCAACGTGGCGAGTGCGATCTGGACGTTTTCTTGTTTCCTGCCGTTCTGCACCTGCCTGTTCGTTGAGCGGGAGCGCGAGGCATCAAAGCTGACGGCGGGGAGTGGTATCCCGGTTATGGACATCCAACTCCGATCGGCACGTTGCGTGTTGCCTTGATCTTTGCTGATCACCAAGGGCCTTGGCGGAACCAGTACCGATCAAGCCACATGAGCCGCATCCGGCGTTCACGGTTTCTCGTCTGCGCACGCAGTATGGCCCGTGATCGTCGTGACAATCAGCTTTCGTTTCGTTTTTTTCATAATCATCAATATATCACGACAACTTCTTGATAACTTTCACGTTCCGTATCCACACTTCATATTCAGGTCCCAACATTGTCTCCATCTTGTATATCGATCGTTCACATGTATGCACATGTAGTTCTCATGCATTATACGTATATATGTATCCATTGACTCTGAACCAGCTCAACCTCCTTGATCTCCACCTGTTCGACCATTGCCTTTGGCTGATCTGTCACAATGTGTCAACCCAGGCTATTGAGACTCCTGGTTGCCCTCTTCGTGGGTTTGCATCACCCCAAATCGATTTCGTCTCACCCGATCACGCTCAAACTCTCTTAGTAGAGCTCCACAGTTCAGATCACGTTCATCTACCCACTCGGGATCGTCATAACCCTTCCACCGAACCAAGTAATCACGATGGGTTCGACCAAATCGGGTCCTCTTGCCTGATCGGGTATCCAAAATCTTTTCCACTTCAAATTCGTTCTGGTCCAACGTTCTTTCCCAACTGTCTTCTGGCAAGAGAGCTTCGTCGAAGTCAAACCTTGGCTGATCATCGCATGACAGCCTGGTTTTAGGCCGATCAGGGTATTCCCGAACCAGTTTCAGCTTCGACAAGTGGACGATCGGGAAAATTCCGTAATCGGTACCTGCAGTAATCAACCGAGCGGCATGATCACCGATCAGTTCGGCTATACGGAACGGTCCATGCCACAGATGTGCTAACTTCTTGGCATATCCTTCTTTCACGCGATCCAAGTAAAGCCAAACCCTTGATCCCGGCTCGATATTATGCGAATCGGCATGATCATTGTTCCGATCAGCTCTTTCTTGGATGGCCCTCCGCAATCGTTCGTTGACTTGTTCCCGCGCATGTTGGTAGTGACGCTGGAGTCCCATACGCCATCGACGAGCTTCGCGATCTCGACCTCGGGTACATCCAACAGGAATCACCGACTCGATGGTAGATCGGGGGTCCCAACCATACGCCAAGTAGAACGGAGTATCTCCCCTGATCCGATCGAAAGAGGAGTTCAACGCAAACACCAGCCTCTCTGCATACTCATCCCAGTCTTGTTGAGCGGAATCCGCGACATACATCTTGATAGCTCTGGTTAGCGTCTGTACCATGCGTTCGGCCTTACCGTTCGCTTGCGGACGGTAGGCCATGGTCGCGCTCTGTTTCTGACCAAGCATCTGATTGAATGATCGGAAAACTTCGGCCATGAAACCTGGTTCCCGATCATGCCTGATCACCTCACTAGCTCCAAACCGCCTAAAGACACATTCTTCATAACTGCAAGCGACTTGTTGGGCTGTTCGGGTAGATCCCGCTTTCGCGATCACCAATCCCGTGAACAGATCAGTCCAGATCAGCAACTCTGTGTTGCCCTTGAACGATTTTGGCAGGGACGGTATGTGATCCATCGCTATCACTTGGAAAGGGTAGGTCGCCTGGATATTTCCAGGTGATCTACCCCGGATGTTCGGCATGCCCTTCCCGGTTTCGCAATCCGTACATGTTCCGACAAACTTTTGGACACTTCGATATAAGCCTCTCCAGTGAAAATGTTTGCGAACCCTGTGGTACGTCCGACCTACGCCCTGGTGACCACCCTCTAAACTGACGTGATAATGATGTAAGATATCAGCTTGTAAAGTCTCCGGGATCACGAGCCTTGCTGATCGGTCCAGATCTGCATCGGCCTGATCAGCTTGAACATAGTAAAACAATAGATCATTTTCGTCGATCTCATAGTTGGACGCGATCTTAGCACAATCTTTTGCTTCACCCTGGCTCAGCTTCTCCAGATCACCCTTTAGAAACGCCTTCAAATCAACGATCCATTTTTCCTCGTCTTGTGCCTTGAGAATTCTTTCGATCCGCATCTCCTGTACTATTTCTTCTGTTAGGCTTTCTCGAGAGAGTGACCTGTTAGGTGTTGATCTGGCTCATGATCCCGTCATGATCGAGACCTGGGCTGCTTCCTTTTTATCTTCCGCTTGAATCAGCTCGGGCAGCCTATTGATCTCCACCAATTCCTCCAGCAATGCTTTATCAGTAACTATCAATCCGGTCTGATCACGCATGGCCATAGTGGCTAGATGATCTGCACTCCGATTCCAATCACGTTTCACATGTAAAAGATCATGACTTGGCCATCCACGTAGAGCTTTCATAACGCGATCGTTCAGCAACTTCAAACGCGGTGCTTTGCAATCGATCTCTCCAGTGATCTGCCGAATTACCAGGTTTGAATCTCCGCATATGATTACTCTTCCGATCTTTTGCTCTTGCAAGAGATCCAAACCTAGCAGCAGACCGCGATATTCGGCTTCATTGACCGTGATACCCGGAGTATAGTCTGAACCAGCAGATATAACAGTCCATTCTGGCAATTTCCACAACAACGCGCTATACGCCCCCACGCCTTTCTTCACACTCGCTGATCCGTCGAAACTTACAACGATCAGACTTTCCTCCGAGCCGACGATCGGTGGGGGTATAGTGATTGATTCTCGTGGTTGCTTCCGAGGAGCGACCTCGATCAGGGCTTCATCGACTTCTGATCGGGGTGTGATGCTGGCTGCTAGTGTTCCAAGAATTTCTTCTTCGCCCTTGGTGCATTTGATGATCTCCAAGGTCCACTGAGATAACAGCGCTGCCCATCGCCCCAGTCTCCCGTCTAAACCATTCGCTGACAGTAGCCAAGCCAAACTAGATCGCCTGGACAATACCTTAATCGATCTAGTTACCAGCATAGAGTAACAAACATCCAATACACGTAATAATGCTAACACTTCTTTATCCACAATACCGTAGTTAGCTTCGCTCGGTTTTAATGTTCGGCTTGTGAACGTCACCGGGCAATAAATTCCGTCGTGATCTTGGACCAGTGCGGCCGATATTGCCCATTTACTAGCGTATAGAATCACCACAGGAATCTTCTCCGGATCGAAATGTTTCAGTATCGGCGTCGAGATCATCTTCGCCTTCAACATACTGAAAGCTACCATAGCTCGCTTCATATGGTCCTCTGACCCTGGCACAGTTCGCTCGATCAGTGATCCTATCTTGAGATTCGATTCGGTAACTTCGGTTTCGCGATCAGTCTCACTTAGTGATCTTCCAACCCGATCACGTTCTCCTAGCCCATGATAATCCACTTCCTTCAATTCATATAGTATAGCGGCGTAAATTGAGAAGTCCTCGATAAACCGGCTATAGTAATTCAGAGATCCGAGAAAGGACTGCATAGCCTTCAGTGATCGGGGAAAAGGTAGGTTGCTGAGAGCAGCCAGATCTTTCGGGTTTGCTTCCAAACCTTGGATCGACACGTTATGGCCGAGGTAGGCGACCTTGGGTTGACCCCAGAAACTCTTGACTACACTGAGCGATAAATTTCAGCGCTCGCAGGTGTTCAGGAGTCGTTCGACCTTATCGCATAGCATATCCCATGATCTTGCTGTGATCAAGATGTCATCTATATATGATCGCCTTCCCAACACTGATCGGCCTTGATCTTGGTCCGGTTCGCCCTTCGTAAACACATCATGTAGATCGGTAGCTTCTCGATCAGCACTGATCTGGAAATATCCATAGAGAGCATTGTCAATCAGTCTCTGATAGATCTGTGGGGCGTTCTTTAATCCAAACGGCATCCGATTCCATTCGAAAAGTCCGAAAGGTGTAAATAAAGCCGAGATCTCTCGAGCACGATCAGTCATCGAAACCACCCAGAAACCACTAGCCATATCCAGCGAACAAAACCGTAAAACTTTATCAAGATCTTCTAATAAATCATTGATCAGGGGCATCGGATAGACCATCAACTTCGTGAGGCGATTCACCATTCTATAGTCGATACACAATCGAATATCGACCCCGTTCTTTTTTATCACAATCACAATCGGTGATGCCCACTGCGATGTTGACGGTCGGATGATTTTTGTACTCAACAATCCCTTGATCAAATCGGATAACTTTTCCCGGTATTGAGGTGCAACTTTACGACAACGTTGAGCGATCGGCCTCGCATTTCCCACGTCTATATCACAAACAGCTCCGAATGCGGCCGGGGGTAGGGCGTTACCTTTCCCCATTAGTAAGTGGCGCCTTTTCCAGATGATCTTCTTTAGCTGATCGATCTGCTCGGGAGTGTTCACTTCGGGATCACCGACCTGTAAATCTTCCATGGTGACTTCTGGCATATTGGGCGATACTTCCGGCAAAACGGCCATCTGCTTCTCGATACCTTCAATGTACTGATCACCACCTTCATGTATACACACTTGTTCATCTACCTGATCTGCCTTTTCCTGATCGGTATCATCTTGAGTCGCCCCTTGTAAGTCATCCAACTGGTGATCTACTTCGGGTTCACTTTCCTCCGTAATGACTTCGGCAGATTCCTTTTTCTTCTCAAGATCGTTCCTGAACTCCTCACCATCATTGTCGCTCTCTGGATCCGCTGTTTTCGGTGAGCCGGGCCTAATAATATTCAATATTTGTGGATCTTTTTTGACCCGTCTTTCCCCTGTCGCTTTGATCGGTGGTCTCCTGATCAGCAACTTGGTCGGCGTAGAATATTCCGGCTTCTCGACCATAGGTGAAGTGTCTTCATCCGCTGAGTCTTCGTCACTGATCAGGTCCGTGGTGGCTTGATAAGCCAGATTCTGCCATTCAATATATCTTCGTGATCCCACTGAGACATACTCGATCTGTCGAGGTACTTTTCTTTCAGGTATCCACATGCCTAAGATCATGTCTTCGTGAACGATCAGCGGCTGATCGGATATATTCGTAACCCTGATGTAACTTGATCTGCCGATACCCTTAACGAACGTTGGTACCCATCGTTCACCACGGGTTAGCCACAATTTCTGCTGCCGATCACTCGGCCGAATCATGACATCGACTGATCGGGACACCCCGATGTTCTCGTACTGACCCATTTTTAGCATCCGTGCATGAGTACCATATAAAGGTCGTCGGCCGGATAACTGAATCTGCACCTCATCTGGCAGAGTCAGGGTTCCATGAGACAGGTCAAGTCGTATGCCGGCTGGTACCATAAAATCTATTCCCAGTATCGCGTCTTGACCGGCTAACCGGCCAACCCAAGCGTTGAAATAGTAGACCAGGGATCCTGCCAAGGTGATTTTAACACGTGATCGTCCTTCCGTCATATATGAACTTTCGCCGATCCCAACACATTCTTGCCTCTGGGTACTGTCTATACGACATCCCACCTTACGAGCAAAGGTGGAGTCGATGATCGAGACTTCTGCCCCAGAGTCAAATAGAATAGTGGCTTTTTCATTGTTGATCTTTCCATTAGCTTTTGCCTGTTAAACCACTTGTCGGGAGAGTGATACTTCCAGTATCCTCGGGATTCACCGGGCAGTAGATCCAACTCCATGATCACGTCCGATCGGGAATATTCATCCACTCTGAGACTGTAGATCGGACATCGATCGATGCAATTTGAATTAGAACATGTATTGTCGGTTATCTTCTTTTCCTCAAACTTATCTCCGCTACCGACATATGCATAAATGCAGAACGTAGATCGCTCGGCTCGAACCAGATTCCAACTTGGCGAGCGATCTAGTTTAACATCTTATCGGCATCTGGTGGGAGCATACCAGCATGTTTAGTCGGCACATACCACTTGCGCATCAGATTGAAAAATTCTTCAATAGGGCAGGCACCGGCGTCATGAAGCTTCCCACAAGTTTTGCATACGAAAAAGCAATGATCAGAAGGGTGACCTTTACGATCACATTTTCCACACGTAATTCTTTTCCAACAATCACGATCTCCATGTCTGGTCGACCCACAATGTGCACATTTCTTACGTGTTCGGTCCTGATCAGGTTGAATCCCACCAGGTTTCCGTCCATCCATGCCATTAGTCGATGATCTCGGGCGATACACTGGCTCTGTCGTAAAGATATGACGATACTGTTCCTCGTCCGAGCTCAGACTTGATTGACCACTTTCCTCTTCCGAACCGGAACTGTCCGATTCCTTCGTGATCATCCGAATTGCTCTGGCTGGTCGTGCTGCCGGTATCTTGCCCTGATCAGGGTGTGGCTTTGACCGGTACCGGTTCGATCCTACCTCGACCTTGGGCTGTCGACTTTTGGCCCGCTGCAGCATCCTCAGAGTCAGTTCCAGTTGCTCTGAATCCTTTATACGGAGCAGGGTTAGCTGATCAGCCAGATCGCGAATATCCAGAGTGCCAATAAAGTGTTCGACATGCTCGCGAGCTATATCCGGGTGTCGTGGGTCATTGATCGGCATTTCCGCGCATAGACCAGCAACATTCAGCCGATGTAAGTATTCGATCGGCGTCTCGTCAGATCTTTTCTTCATGTGGTTATACTGTCTCGCGACCGACACCCCCGAGTTGCAATACTGCTCTTCAAACTCTTCACACAACCGAGGTCACTTCAAACGCACTCTTTGACTCAGCTGCTTAAGCCAGTTCTTGGCCGGGCCTTTCATTAGATCAGCGAAGATCAGACATCTTTCACCTTCCGGTGTCTTGTCTCTCAAAAAAGCTGATTTAGTCCGACTCAACCAAGCTCTGGCCTGATCATCATCCATATCCTTGCCGGTAAAAATCTTTTAATTCCGAGATCGCAGACATTCGCACTCGGGTGATCGTTCCGGAATCACTGTCAAATGCCTGCGCGGAGGCCATATTCGCCCTACGAGGCATCTCAATGTCCAGATTATCCGGATCGAAATGCTGACTGATCTCTCCTTCTGACTCCATGTCCACATCACTACGTGGGGGTGATCTGTGAAATCGATCCTGGTGACCGACCTGGCATATCGATCGAACAATTCCGGCTGATCGGACTGATTCCATATCCACGTCCACGATTTTCTTGACCGATTTCGCAGCGGGTTGATTCATGTTTGGTGCTGATCGCCATGATTGTCCTTGCCCAGGTGTGTACTGATGTAATCCATATTGTTCACTCGCAAATCGGTTCATCATAGTCGCGAACATGGTTCTCATTTGCTCTGGGACCTCCGGCATGTTGGTATGGTCACTGCTGGGAGTCGGATCGTTCTGTGGAACTTCTTGAGCATCTTCAAAACTATCGTCCGATCCGACTCGACCAGGTTCAGGCTTCCTTTTCCTGTTCTGCGACTCGATCTTGGGGTCGATCTGCTTAATCCCTTTCGGGCCCAACGTCATACGTGTTATCCCAACCGAGGAGTCGGTGGAGTCCGCTCCAGATTGTGATGACGATTGATATATCGACTCAATATCCATAGGGTATTCAACCAACTGCGATCGGTGTGAAGGATCCGCGATCGGCGACTGGACCACGGGGTTCGCCCCGAGTAACGAGGCAAGGTGATCATACCGAGTTGTCATAGCTTCTCTGATCGTCCCTTGGTCCAGATCGAACAGCATATTCGCGTCGAACGCACCAGTAGTGAAACCAACTTCGTCGATCTGCGCCAAGAGGTTCCTGATCAGGTCGAGTTGACTGCCTGTGATAACCGGCCTGGTCGCTCGACCTTCAAGCTTCCCGATGATCTTGGGTTTTATGATCTTCATCTCTCGGTTGGTAGCTAAAACCTTGTGAAACTCTCGAAGATAAAACAATCGTTCTACATCTTAAACGGTGGTCTTCTCAGCTGGTTCGGTCTTCTCTTCATCTTCTTCGAAGATCTTCGGTTTCGGTTTCACATATTTTTTAGGTGGATTACATTGATCCGCCCCCATGTTTTTCTTTCTTTTTCCATTTTCTTCTTATGCATTGGATCGAGGTCAGCACCTCCATCCTCTCCCGGATTATAGATGAATTTACCATAACCCAGATCGGCCCCGATCGGGACCATGTGGGGAGTTGTTTCATCTTTAATTTCGACCTGGTACTCCACCCGACCAGGTCGATCATCGCTTCCCTTAGATATGGACAGCATCGGAGGCGATACGCCTTCCTCCAATACACCCGAAAAAGTTTCCTCCACTTTGATTTTCACATCTTTTTCATCATCAAAGGAATCACGGTAATATCCTGAGTCACCAAGTGACCCGGGCACGCGCACCATTGATGTTGAGTCGATTTCCAAATCCATGACCGAAGTCTTGGGCGGAATCCGGATACCCACTTGCCCGGGCGACCAACTATCGGAGGGGGTACTCCGTTGATCCTGATCAGCATCAGAATCAGATGAATCACCATTATGGTGACTGATCTGATCCTCCCGGTCATCTGGCCGGTCTACATGCGCGTCAGGATCTATGTTTATCTTCATCTCACCTTGTGTACCCGTTGATCGGGGGTGGTTACACTCACTTAGGTGGACTCGGTGACGAAAAACGATGATCTTGATCAGGTCGGAGGGGATGACCTTCTCGAGATGGGGGGTGTCCTCGGGTGGAAATCTTCACCGGAGAACGGGTTGGGGTCGATACTTAATCAGTATCTAGGCACTGATCGGGAAAGTTCGTCCGATCAGGCCAGCCAATGCGAGAGAGATAATAAGAAACCAAGAAAACGCGATCAAACCACGATCTTTGACCACAGTTATCCACAAACTTTATCTCCACAAAACCTTTTCCAATATTAATGACGTGTTCCAAACACGTGTGCGTTGAGGGTGAGGTTCGATCACCTAAACAAACCCGTCGGGGGTCTTCCGGTAAGGCAAAATGCGTCTAAGCGCGTCTTAACCGGGAATTAGTTGAGCAAGAGGGGACTAGTCAACCCTGTGCTCCCAATGACCGCAACACGTGGCGGAGCGACTCTTTGCTTAGGGGGGAAATCAAAACCTGTTATTATATATGCAATGTCCTATACCTAGTGTACCATACACCAACTCATGCCTGATTTATACTTCGAACCTGTTCACTTCGTCGCACGGTTGCATAGCACCACCTTGCCCATCCTGGCTGCTCCTTCAAGCAGATCTGTACCACTTCTGCCCTGATCACGACCAGACTTCTATAACGATCTTCAACCATCCCGATCTTCGATAAACAACTTGGAAACCACTTGAGATCTGCCCTTCTGACACTTGTTCACTTCATATCCAGCCCGACTTAATTGAGAACTTCACCTGCCTTCGCGTCTGGACGCCGGTTTGAGGCTGATCAGCCCCGATCACGATCGGCATAGCGATCAGCCGAGTGATCGGGCAGTGATCAGGTCGATCAGCCCTTGATCACTTCGGAAACTCTCTGGATCACCATCACAACGACTTTATTCGCCCGCTCAGCCATACTCCTGACCTCCATCCCCTGTCGGGGTAACCATATCACATCGATTTCAGCCGATCGGGCCTGATCGGGTCTTCTCACGTCATCCCTGGACAAATCCATCGGTCATCATCACTTGCCTTGACTTGACATCACTCGCACGACTCGCCATTCCACATGCCCCATTCCATTCCACATCTGATCTTCGTATTTTGGGGCATAATCGGTTGGCTTGGCCGATCGGGCCGGAACTTCGTATCAAATCACCTTCAACATCTGCACTGTTCGTAGTTCGGCCCGATAACTGTCTCTGACGTGCCACATCATCATTGCCGCGGTATCTTAACTTGTCTCTGCCGATCTCGTCATACATCCACGTGAACTCCACTCAATAAACGTTATCCCGATCGTGATCGTGTTCGTCGCTGTTCTGTTTGTGTCTGGGACCGGGCGTAGTAACTGTGCTTGGCTTATTCCTTCATATCACGAGTACCCGTTGTCCACTACCTTTTCGTCGTATGCTCGATCAGCCTTTCCCACCCATCAACCGTCTCATGTTGATGGGTGTTCCATCGTCACCAATCAACGGCCATGTGTGGTCCACCTCATTCTCAACATTTTCTGATCGCTTTACCACAACACTGTCACCACGCAAATCCATAACCAAACAACCTTCCACTTGAGCACGAATTCTATGCACCAACTTTACTTGTTCGTCAGTCTTCATTATTCGCCGTAAAAATTGTGGCATTTGTCTTGCAATTATTGTGCCTTCCACCAGACCTTGTACTATACGCCACTCCTCTTGTGTCCCTTCACGAACCTTCATCGGGGCGAATTTACCATAGTCAGTTTCACACACTTTCCGTAAACGTTTAATCTCTTCAGATGAGTACACAGTTGTCTTGAATAGAAAGGTCTTCTGCTCCAATTTATCCATCGAGTCTTCCGCATTACGACCAGCCACTTTGTTCATCCATCCCTTCAGCGTCGGAGGCACCAATCCCGCCCGCTTCACTTTTACTTGCCCAATCAATTTCCATAGAATGCTCTCCAAGGTTTAAGCCGATCGTTGCGCCAACAAACCTGCCCCAATCACTTCCTTCCGCCATACTTCCCAGTCAGACTCCGGATCCACAACCACTAACTCGAAAAAATCTAACAATCTCTCCACTTCTTGTTTCTTTAATTGGGGTAGTCGTTTCGCGGCTTCTGATAAACGTGACCCTGGCCCCCGTGCCTTTACGTAAATCAGGGAAAATAAGTCTTGTGTGAGCTCCAGCCACGCGTGCACTCGTGGCATCGTCGACCTTGCTCCCCTTAATGCCGTGTGCAGCGCCTTCGCCATACACTGCGGTCCTTGAGTGGCCACCAGGTCTATGCCACTTTTCCCAAGTGCAGCTGCCTGCGCGGACTCTTCTTCTTGATTCATCTGAGTCGCAGATGATTTTTGTTTCTGTAAATCCGGTGTCACAACCGGTATTACTGATTTCGTACCACTATTTTCATCGATAGTGGTACTGGCTGGTACCAGTATTACCGGTTGGAATACCGGTTCGGCTGATACCATTTCAGCGTCAGCACGATCGTCTGCTTCTGGCGCCGCGACTTCCGTATTAGACAATGCTGGAGATTCGGCATCCACGTCATCCATGGGGCTGATCGCTTCCCCGGCTTGCTTCTGGTTGCCCGCTTTCACCGGATTATCAGGGTCTGGAACCAGACCCGGGTCATCCTTTGGCCCAGGGGCATTATTCGTAGCTTGCATTGTAGTCCTAATCCCGGAGCAGTCGCTTGATCCGGGGCTGATATCGCAAAATTAGAACTGAAAACCCTAGCTTTATGCCACTTCCCGCTAAGAATTATGGGGTGACTGGGGCAGCCAGAATGGATCAATCAGTAAGTTTGACCGATATGATGTGCACCACAAAAAAAACTTTGTGCACATTTTAAATCCGACCAGAGAAGTACTATGTTTATACTAAATATTTTTAATGATGAAGTTGGTGTAATTCTTGATGTAATTATAAATACTGAACCTTCATATAGTACTAGAAATTTTGGGCGACATGCATGCGATAGTGTGGTGTAATCGATCTCGGAAATTCCTTCCGATGTTCGAACCCCACGGGGGGCCCAGATGACTGAATGTCGGAGGGGGTACTCCGCTCATCCATGTCATGGTCCTGGTTAGCATCGGGCTGACCAGACCGGTCACTCCCATCACCCTGGCTGTGACAGACGATATGATCCATACTCTTTGATACCTCACCTTTTTGTACCCGTCAGGTGTGGCGGTTACTCTCTCTCGGCGAACCCTTGCGCGAAAGGTCAAGGTGTTACCCTAGTCCCAACCCTCGTCCCAAACCGGGCAGCGGGACGAGGATTAGGACTAGGGTCGCTCCTGGGCAGAAATCTTAACCAGGGAGCTGGTGGCAGTAATACTTGATTTTAGGGCACCGCAGTTACTGAACCGAGATTACTCAATCGGTGACAACAGCAAAGTGCGTGAGACTGAACATCCGAAGGCCCCTGGTTTGATCCCGGGTCGCAGCACTTAAAGGAAATCTGGGGGAGGGATGTATCCCAATTTTATGCGAACGAACGTGAGCTCCAAATAGGTCTCAATGCTCTTCCACAGTAACAAAAATTTCACCTTGCTCTCCTATTCAATTAGACCGTGTTCCAAACGCGGGCGGCTTGAGTGAGTATACATACTATATATAAACCTGCTCCAAGACCGGGATTAATCTCTTCTCCAGTGAAATTTCTGATCGTGAGCTTCGGTATTTTCATGTTTCCATCCTTTCATAACTGGTTTTCGGCGTGCCTCTCGTGATTATCGAAAACACCTGCCGCTCCTTGGTCATTTCTGCCTGGCATCTGCCACGGCGCACCACGCTCTATACCATTGTCACCACCCAAATCGTGAATTAACATTCCCCCCCCGAAAAGTCCATAATTTTCGACTGCTTCCTTGAAAAAGCTCCTATTCTCCGAGTCTTTGTTCGATTATGGCGGCACAATGGAGGCATACTCTTGCAGTCTTTCTTCCTTCATTGCGTCAATCTTGCCTTCTAGACGCTTCATATACTCAATCCAAGCAACCACGTCAATCTTTCTTCAGTCATCCTTCACTATGTCAACGAGAATAGACGAGAATGTACCGGTAATCCAATGTCACAGGGGTCTTCCACAAAAATCGTACTTTAAACGATAAACTTAGAAAAACTTAACCCTACCTACTGTAGTAGGGGGAAGTCTATATCCAATCTCATTTTGGCTAAATCCAGCTTTTGAGTCATTAGGGGTTAGGGTTGTACCAAGACCCGTACCTCTTTTCCCAACCTTTGTACCCGTTACATGGTACACGCTATTACTGAACCAGGCCATACTTTGCACGATTGACAAGCTCTTCGTGTCGGCGACGAGTTTACTCCAGGATTGTTGCCTTAATGACAATTAAAAAGAAAGCAGAGGCAAGAGCAGTGCTCTGATCCGGTTAAAGCTAAACGTATTTCAGGATCATATCCAATACTGCGAAGTGTCTCGAACAGGTTCAGCTTTTAGGGCGTCGATGATACGCCTGGTACGATCGATAGAGATCTTTTAATATAACTACAAGAAAGAAGCGTTCGTTGATTGGTATATTGTTTTAGTATTTCTAACCCAAGGTGATTGGGCCAGTCAGTGTCTACCTCGTACTATGCTCAGCAATGCAAAAGATGTATGGTAAGATTTCATTTTAGCAAGATTCCTTCTCTATTTGTAGTTTCTCAGTTTTATCTTTTCGTGTAGATACTCGACTCGTTCGTTGTGTGTAAATAGAGAAGAATTGAATCCCTTGGGAATGTTTACTTGTGCAAGAAGTAAACATTCACACAGGAATACACGAAGAATGACATCCGTTGTGAACGTTTACTTCTTACACAAGTAAACATTCCCATATCTTCTCTCTTTAAAGACAACAAACGAGTCAAGTATTTACACGAAAAGATAATTTAAAAGAATCATAATGATAACGTGTAATAATAATAAATGTAGTCTAATTAGTCTTAACTATTAGCTACTATGAACATGTCTAATCTAGAATGTAATCTAGGCTCAGGCTTATCTGGAGAGTTAACCAGTCTGGGTGGATATCTGTTATCCTGGGTGTTGCTACGGTTGTCTGGGTCCGGTGCTGGTAATTGGGTAAAGATGCACTGGGAACTGATTTTCAGTCGGATCCCTTCTTCTCGTAACGCATGAACTTTTGATTCATATTCCGCAACAGCTTCAACTTGAGCTCTAACTTGATTCCATATAAATTCCAAGTGTTCCTGCGCTTCTCTCAGGATACGTTGAAAAATGGTTTGATTCCGCAACTGCCATAGCCACGTCATCCCCATTCCACAGATTCCCTTCCAGAGTCTCTGAAAACATCGGTATACGTTTCATCATACCAGCCATACTGCCTCATCATCGCCTTCTTGATCCCACGTCCCACTGGCGGGGCACATCTTGTTACTATTGCCTTACCAAAACCTCCTAAACTCATATCTGATAAAGTTATACCACGCCAATGTTGCAATACTCGTCTCCAAAAGGCTTGGGCCCGCGGACATTCCCACAGGATATGGTATGTGTCCGATCGAATACTCCTACAACTTTTATCCAGGACACATCGCTCATCCGTTATTCTGGCGTAAAAGGTGTTTAATTGCATGGTTGTCACCCGATATTGCACCCATACTTGGTAATTCGTCAGTAAGTTGTTGTGTTCCCATACTTGATCAGGATCAACGTCCTGTATTTCATTCCACCACTCACTTGAAGTACCTTTTCTTTTCCACTTCGCCAATATTGGCTGTAATTGCGGTGCCACTCCATGAAAGTAAAGTTTTCGAAATGACCGCCTGAAATTTGCCCATATCCGTCGAATTGGTGTGGTTTCTTCCATTTCCCATCCGATCAGGTGAATATCTGGGTGTGGATTGAACACTACAAACTTACCTATTGTATCTTCCTGGTCTTCAGTATTATCCATGATTTTGGATACTACTTCCCACAAGATACCGTCTGCTTTCTGCTGTACCCACACCGTTTCTGTTTCACTCTTACCCTGTCCACGCATTGTTCCTGGTCTTACAAGTGTCCACCTATGCGACTCTAAACACCTCGGGCCTCTGCTCAGAGTTATCTGTGGCCTTTCTCCAATGTAATGACCAACCTCAACTCTTGGAGACGCTGTTATGATTGAGCACAACCACCGACCTATTTTGGCACAGGTGTGGGAGTATCCATCTATCCCTTGCACCTGCCACATACAAGTATTTGTCGTTAGTCGTAATATTCTCAACTCACGAATTGATACCACCGGTATTCGGTAATACTTCCTGGACGATAACATCGGCGCTTTCTCTTCCCGTAACCATGGTTTGATTCCCACCCATATGTTCCCCAGAATGGGATCAATGATGTGGGAAGTAGATCATGGTATTGGTAAGCTTCAATGTCAACTTGAATCGTGAATTCATCTTTTGGCTGTAGAGCCAACCCTTTCATGCCGAGTCTCAATTCCATTAACGCTTTTACCCGCGGTAGCACTGCTTGCGAATACTCGTCTAGCTTCCTCAGCTCGTCCTGTTTTGGCCCTAACCATTCCTCCACTTCTTTCGCGATAGTTGGTTGTGCTCCTACCCTCACTGATGCTCCTGCTTTACATACTTTATAACCTGATACAGGGGTTAATAGGTGCCCAAAATTGTTATCCACTCCCAGCCCTGCTAACTCTAACCATGCCCTCTGGTAGCTATCCCTTGCTGCAATAAGCCATTGACACGCCAACTTTAACCGTTGGATTTTCATAACTACCGGTATTGAAATTAGTCCCACACCTCCTGCTGCCTGTGGTGTGAACAATAACGTGGGTGAGATCTTGTGTCGACTGCCTTCACCCACCGTACTGTTCCGCCATAAGAACGCCTTCTGAATATTCACCAACTCTTTCATCACTTCAACGGTAGGCTCAAACATACGCGCTGTGAATAATATTGAGGGGATCGCTATGACATTGAATAATTGAACCCGTTCCATAAACGCTGTTCCACAATCCGTTGCCGTTGCTAGCCTTCTCTGAACATTTCGTATTCGTAATGCCCAATTAACTGATTGTAGTGTAGTCCACCCAAAGAAATATCCTAAGTATCGTACTGTTTCTCCATCGGGTAATACTGGTATCTTGTACCACGTTTCTGGTACAAATGTTGTATTTAGGAATACAAATTTACTCTTGGCCGGCTGTACCTGTAAGCCTGAAAGGTCACCGAATCTACGCACGACTTCTAGTGCTATTGGTACCTGTTCGGCATGTTGCACAAATATCGTTGAATCATCCACGAATGCAGAAAATCTATGTTGAATGGACGTATCATGATGGAAGGGTTGTATTCCCGATATTCTTTCTTCCTGGAGTAGGGCGAGCGCCAATGGTTCCACTGCTAGGATGAATAACAGGGGCGCCAGGGGGTACCCCTGTCTGATGCCTGGGAGTGGCTCAGAAAAAGTATTATTGACGAGAAACTCTGCTGACGTTCCGGCATGAATCCTATCCATTAAATCCACAAATCGTTCCGAGAATCCAAATGTCGTAAGGACTTGCAATAAATACTTCCTATCCACCGTGTCGTAAGCTTTACTAAAGTCTAGTAATAGAATCCCCGCACTCTTGGCCGCCGATTCTTTCTGTTTTGTTCGGTAGTTTTCGAACGTTGCTTTCATCATAACAACAGCTTTGTCCATTCTACGCCCTGAAACAAATCCCTGCTGGGTGTCTCCGATCAATTTTCCAAGGAAACCTTGTAGCCGCCGGGCAATTATTTTTGCAAATAATTTATACCCTGTTGTCAATAATGAAATTGGTCGATAGTCCAGAGCGTTATTTGAATCACCCTTCTTTCTTAAGGGGATAACCACTGCCTTTAAAAAGGAACGGGGTGGTGAACGTCCTTCCAAAATCGAGTTGAATAATCGTGTCAGGGGCTCAAGTAATACATCTCCAAAATCCTTGTAGAAGTCGTTACCTAACCCATCTTGCCCAGCTGCCTTCCGTCGTTCAAGACCTTTGATTGCCCATTTCACATCATCCTCTTCAATTTGTGCTAGTAGGGCTTCATTTTGGGCGCTTGTGACCTTCCGTGAGTCAGGTATCTGCATAAACTGTACTAATTTCTCTCGTAATTGATCACTTGGCAGTGTTCTGTGGCTGATTCCCAGTATGGGACGCCATGTGGCTGCGAATTTATCTGGAATTGAGAGAGAGGCTGGAAAGGGAGGGCCTGAGAACGCATCAATTTTTGTAACTGTTTGATCCCGTTCCCATACTGAAGCCCTTTTGAATAGCCAACGCACATCCGAAGGGGATCTATGTAGTCGCCGGCCTCGTCGACAGGCTCGTTCTGTCTGTAATACTCCAGATAAGGATGAGACTATATGCCTCCTGGTTTTTGCATTGTCCCGGACCATTCTTTGCAAATGTTGCACTCGTCGCCTGCGCCGTTTTGCCACCTTCTTCCGCATGTGGTAAATGATGTCTCGCCAAATGTCAATACGTGTGTCCCAGCTAGTGTCGCCATCCAGTCTAGTATTGGATTTCGTGATTTGATCCCGTAAACGTGAATGAATGTTGTCATTACCTGACCCCGTAAAGGGGTACGGCATTCGTCTATTGTTCATATACTGTTGGGATATGCTTGGGTCTTTCAAACATAAGAACACTTGGTTGTGATCTGATAATACTGGCGGTGCTTCAACGGCCACCCAAATTACCCAATTCTTCCAGTTCTCGGACACGTAAAAACGATCGATCCGGCTAGCTTGATTTCCGCGCCAGTAAGTATAATGATTGGAAGGGTCTATAGTCAGTTCATCTATGGCCGGCATCATCAATATTCTTGCGTCCCATAATCCCCACTCCTGCACTATTCGCACTAAAGCCTTACTCTCTGGTCGCATCAATCTTTGTCCCCCAAGTCTGTCTAAAGGAGGGGAATCAACGCAGTTAAAATCCCCTCCCAAGATGCAATTCACAGGTTTTCTCGTAAACATCATCCGAAAATCTCCATAAAATTTCTCTCGACATTTGAAATCGCCTGATGGTCCATACACATTGATGACCACCACATCATTCCACTTAGCGATAAGCAATCTGTGTGACCACACAGTATTCATCCACGGAATAACTTGGTCTGCCACCGTCGGGGTTAGTAATATTGCCACCCCTCCTTGTTTCTCGGTGTGTATGCTCCAATATGACAATGTTTTATGTCTGTTACAATGCCCCCATAAGGCCGCCCACTTTCGAGATACCTCTTCCTTTTCCTGTACTGAGGCAATGTGGGTTTCTTGAATTAAAATTATGTGTGCCACATAATTCGATTTATTCCATCTCCATGCATTAAACCATGCATCAATGTCTTTTTTGACAAATCCTCGAACATTTTGGCTAAAAATTATTGAAGAGAGCTTGTTTACTTCGGATGATTCCTCTCCCAGTGACGGCTGATATTCAAGGTCTCTCATTAAGCGATATGTGTCGTAAATATGTCTAATTTGTGCATATTATAATATGACAACATCGATGTCTGTCCGACCGCGGTGCCCTTAGTAGTGACGCCGACTGTCACCGCCGGATTCTAGAGCAGGCATTGCTTTGGTCCCCACTAATTCCATTATTCCTGCTGAATACATGAACATAAATACGTTCTTCCACGCTCCAATAATCCCCGTATTGACTCCTTCTATATGAGCCGCGTAATCAGAATTCGTCTCCATCAAGCGTAGATGTCGCTGTAATAAATGTACTATAGTGTCCGTTTCTTGATAATTTTCTCCTGAGAGAGCCGCTATCTGTTCTGCGAAGAGATTCGCACTAATCAGCATGTTCGCTAGTGTCGACATTTGTCGTGGAGCTAACAATCGTAATACTGCATTTCCTCCATATTTTATCTTCCTTAATGTTGCCCATTCCTGCGAACTGTTCATTACCGCATGTTTTTGAGCTGCACTGTTCATGACGTTAAAACGGTTCTCCCACTCAGAAAACCAGTCCCCTGCGATATCAACAAGCCCTTCTCGTTTACCTGCATCTACTACTTCCCGCCAACACTGTTCTCGCCAGGTTTTTGTAAGTTCCACCAAAACCTTTCCATGCACACTGTCGAGAATATAATGAGAGTCTGGTACTTCTTTCAGCAAGTGCATTAATCTGTTTCCTTCCAATCGTGCCACTTTCAACCAGAGCGTCTTCGTTGAGCTTAGTACCGGAAAGGGGATTCCCGTATGCTCTTCCCATTGTAATAATAGATGGTTCCACGCCGTTTTGAATTCATCCATCGATAAATTCATTATATTAGTTGCCGAGTCACATTGCATTAATTCATCACAGAGTTCACGTTGAACCGGAACAATATCCATACCCTCGACCTTCCCTTCATTTATATCTCTCCGACAAATTCGCTTGGACTCAGGCGTTTCTATTGTTTGAGATTCGATTGTATCCTGCGAACTTTCCGCATTTTCTGATTCTTTGTACTCCGAGTCTGACGTTCCACTGTCCATTATCTGTAATTGTCCTTGTTCCGCTGTGTGATCCCACCACACACGTTCGTACCACTGTTGGAGTATCGGCCTCGATATTTGGTAGTGCTGTTGCAGTTTCGTGCAAGTTTCCTGGTCTGACAGGTCTGCTTGTATCAACTTCTCCTGTTCCGATAGTGATAGTTTCATCACCGTATCGGACAAGAAGTGTAGCAATTCTGTCATTCGGGGATCTCTCGTCCGTAATATCTGCGTTATCTCGCACTTGAG
>MIQA02000848.1:18459-55798 GCA_001887855.2 Sclerospora graminicola | reverse complement strand
CATGTTGATAGCTCACCTTGTGTACCCGTCAGTACTGGCTGGTGTGCTCTCTTGGTGGACCCTAGGGCGAAAAGTGTAAATCCGTCGAATAGGGAGATGAGGGTTAGGACTAGGGGTAGCTCCTGGGCGGAAATCATCACCGGGGAGCTCGTCGGGCAATATACTTGAACTTTGTATAGTGCCGGCTGGACCGAGAATAATCAATCGGCCAGCTAAACCAATAATAATGAAGGGTGAATCCAAACGTGTATGTCAAGGGGAATCAAAATATAACTCCACACTCTTCCACAGAAGGCCAAAATGTCACCACCCCCCAATACTTAATACCGTGTTCAAAACACGGGCGAGTTGAGGTGAGTATACGAAGACGCCGCGACTCCCGGTCAGGGGACTTCCGGTGGGTTACGTTAACCTTCCCCGGGCAAAACCAATAGCAGCAAGAGGGGACCTTGTTAGCCCTCCGCTGTGAACCAATAAAAGCGACTTGTGTCTAAGAAAGTGAAATGTATACTGATTTATCCCTATATCCAATACTCCCTTTTGTGTAACCTACCCCAATTAGCCCGGCTGACCAGTCATGTGTCTTACCCGAAGTATCCGGTTAACTCCAATTTTTGTGTATCCGCCTGGCCGGTACACCAACCCCAGATGGTAACCAACCCGGCCGGTACACCGAGCCCAGCTGGTACCAGTCCGGCAGGTACATTGTACCGGCCGGATGGCCATCCTCCCGAGCTTCCTGGCCGCTGGCGCTAGCACTTCCTTGGCAGCTTCTCATCCGATCCGGGTGCCTCCTTTATCCACTAGAACACTCATCTTCCTTAAGGCCCCTTTTGCTCATACCTTCCAAACAATCCGCCACCAATCCGCCCCTCGGCCGTCTGCCATCCGCGGTCGTTCCGTCCGCTTAGCCCGCTTAGCCCGCTAGCCCAACTATCCACGCCTTCTGTCACGTTCGTCCGGCCTGATTCCAGGCCTGGCGCTGTCCGGCCGCTCGTAGATGTGCTCGGCGACGGCTATCCGGCGCCTACGCCTTTGGTCCATATTTCTGCCAATCAGAATGTGCCCTCTGAACAGTACTTCACATTAATTCATAAGTCACTTGACCACAATGCTCTAAAAATCTACTTTACCTATATGAAAAATGATCAAATGGGAGAGCAACCTCGAGACACCAGATATGTCTACGCAAACTCTATGGTGTCAGATGCATGCCCGATCCTAGCTTTGGGCGTATACTGGCAGTGCTTTCCCTTTGGGAGCAGGAAAAAGCTATTCCCTGGTAACAGCCTGTACGACAGATTCAGGAAGAATATTTATGGGTGTTTGGAGCTGCCAGAAGTGGTAAGAGAGCAAGGAAGTAGTGCTGTAATGACGAAGATCTCGGGTCCCACTCTGTTAGGAAAGAAGTCGCAGCATACGCCTCATCAGGTTCCACTGCTTGCCCATAATATACTGCAATACATCTTAGGGATAGATGGGCCCTAACCTTAGATATGAGGCCGCAGGAGACATGTACGTCGGAAGGACAGTTTGTGGTGTGGTGGAGCCGATTTCCAAATCCATGACAGAAGTCTTGGGTGGAATCCGGATACCCACTGGCCCGGACGACCAACTATCGGAGGGGGTACTTCGTTGATCCTGATCAGCATCAGAATTAGATGAATCACCATTATGGTGACTGATCTGATCCTCCCGGTCATCTGGCCGGTCGTCATGCGCATCAGGATCTATGTTCAACTTCATCTCACCTTGTGTACCCGTTGATCGGGGGTGGTTACACTGACTCAGGCGGACTCGGTGACGAAAACGATGATCTTGATCAGGTCGGAGGGGATGACCTTCTCGAGACGGGGGGTGTCCTCGGGTGGAAATCTTCACCGGAGAACGGGTTGGGGTCGATACTTAATCAGTATCTAGGCACTGATCGGGAAAGTTCGTCCGATCAGGCCAGCCAATGAGAGAGAGATAACGAGAAACCAAGAAAATGCGATCAAACCACGATCTTCCACAGTAATCCACAAACGTTATCTCCACAAAACCTTTTCCAATATTAATGACGTGTTCCAAACACGTGTGCGTTGAGGGTGAGGTTCGATCACCTAAACAAACCCGTCGGGGGTCTTCCGGTAAGCCAAAATGCGTCTAAGCGCGTCTTAACCGGGAAATAGTTGAGCAAGAGGGGACTAGTTAACCCTGTGCTCCCAATGACCGCAACACGTGGCGGAGCGACTCTTTGCTTAGGGGGAAAATCAAAACCTGTTATTATATATGCAATGTCCTATACCTAGTGTACCATACACCAACTCATGTGCCTGATTTATACTTCGACCCTGTTCGCTTCGTCGCACGGTTGCATAGCACCACCTTACCCATCCTGGCTGCACCTTCAAGCTGATCTGTACCACTTCTGCCCTGATCACGGTCGGACTTCTATAACGATCTTCAACCATCCCGATCTTTCGATAAACAACTTGGAAACCACTTGAGATCTGCCCCTCTGACACTTGTTCACTTCATATCCAGCCCGACTTAACCGAGAACTTCACCTGCCTTTGCGTTTGGACGCCGGTTTGAGGCTGATCAGCCCCGATCATGATCATCAGCCGAGTGATCGGGTAGTGATCAGGGCGATCAGCCCTAGATCACTTCGGAAACTCTCTGGGTCACCATCACGACAACTTTGTTTGCCCGCTCAGCCATACTCCTGACCTTTATCTCCTGTCGGGGTAACCATATCACACCGATTTCAGCCGATCGGGCCTGATCGGGCTTTCTCACGTCATTCTTGGACAAATCCATCGGTCATCATCACTTGCCTTGACTTGACATTGCTCGCACGACTCGCCATTCCGCATGCCCCATTCCATTCCACATCTGATCTTCGTATCTTGGGGCATAATCAGTTGGCTCGGCCGATCGGGCCGGAACTTCGTATCATATTCCACTTCAACGTCTGCACCGTTCATAATTCGGCCCGATAACTGTCTCCGATGTGCCACGTCATCATTGCTGCGGTATCTTAACTTGTCTCTGCCGATCTCGTCATACATCCACGTGAACTCCACTCAATAAACGTTATCCCGATCGTGATCGTGATCGTCGCTGTTCTGTTAGTGTCTGGGACCGGGCGTAGTAACTGTACTTGGCTTATTCCTTCATATCACGAGCACCCGTTGTCCGCTACCTTTTCGTCGTATGCTCGATCAGCCTGTCCCACCCATCAACTGTCTCACGTTGATGGGTGTTCCATCGTCACCAATCAACGGCCATGTGTGGTCCACCTCATTTTCAATATTTTTCCAGATCGCTTTACCACAGTGGCTTACCCTCGGATAGACCGGACTTTGCGCTGATGCCTCCTCGCTTTAGAAACTGCAGTACAGAAACTATCAATCGCGTCTTGGACCTCTGCTTTCCTGGTTTGCCGGCAAATCTTCGCCTTATTGCGGAGTATGCTCTCGCATCATTTAATTTTCACAGAGAGTACCTCTAGAGAACTATTCCACCAAGACACCCACTTTTAAAGAATATTTCATTCAGAAGCGACGCAGAACTAATTCAGGAACTTGAAGACTGGGTAGTATGTACACCTTTCGCTCCAGAAGAAAGTCTCCGTGCGACCGGTGTACCGTCTTACGTCTCAATGATGCATTCTTTCAGCACAGTTTTGTCCAAAGTGGAGGAGGGTATACGTTTCCAGAGTGTACACGCCAAGGACATTGTGAAAGAGGTAGTTACAAGCATAGTCCAAAAACTCACAACAAACGGACTGATAGTGCTCTATTGGAATACTTACGGGCTAGCGCCACCGTGGTGCTTGGGAATCAACAAGCAAGGCAGGACGATGGTGCTGCTGCAGAGGAGACAAACCCTAATGGGCAATCAGCTGGCAGTCATCACCAAGAGGCTGGTGAGGATCGTGGCCGCAGCCTCTTTTTTTGAGGGGGGGGGCAAGTTTCATCTCTTCCCTCAAGGCTTTGAACTCCCAACCTGTAGCGTCTGACAGGTCCGGCAGCTCTGGCGCTGCGGTGACCCTGACCAGCGGGTACCTCCTCTTCGATCACTGTAGCCAACAGATCTTGAGACACGCAACGCAAGAAAGAGACTGTCGGATTTGAAGTTTCTTATGAGTATCATCAAAACAGGGTTGTGGAGCTGGGAAATATGAAGTCAAGTCTTAATATTATGGAAGCTATTGAGATCTTTGAGACATGTAAGAACAGTGTTGACGTAACAGAGACTTCATCAAAAACAGAAAGAGACGTAGTAGCCAACTATCGTGGCTCACAGTCGCCACTCTTAAGCGAAAGAAGGAGAGCCCTCCAATCTAGTGACATAAGCGGGCGGGCCAATGCCTGCTGCATTCGTTGTTAGCTCTTACTACAAGTCAGTAGATAATCACATATATAGCTTATTTTATCAATGGCTTTTTTGAGATATTGTTTGGCACATCACCTAGCTCTTCTTGCATCATCAAGTACAGCATATACAACTGGTAGATTAGTGCGACATTTGAGCACACGAAGTCGTGCCATCAAGTCATAGAGCAATACAGAGAACTTACCATTGAAGAAACCACGATATAAGAGCATTTTTATAATATAACCAATCGCGTGAGCGGAGCGACAGTATACAAATATTAGGTTATTTAAGTGCTCTTATTCGCTTTAAGAGCATTATTATATAAGGGCACAAAATGACTGGACAGCAAGAGCATCCAACGACTCTGACGGAAAGCTGTGCCGACACCATCGTGCCATTTGCAATTCCACCGATAGCGAAGAACCGCATCCACCTCACACTTTCCCAGAAAAACAGCCTTCGGCGCTACATCATGCTGGATTGACCGACGATCTGCTGTATCGCTGGGTGCGCTTGCGGGCAGGTCGACTGTCAACAAGATTGTGAGAGCCCCTGAAGTCCCGTACACCACCGCCCATGCCAAGCACTGTCGTCGCCCCCAGTACCCAGTGATTGAGCAAAAGCTCTTGGTGAACGCACACGAGGAAAGCTGCGGGCTCAGTGAATTTGAGCCATGGGAGAAAGCCAATGCGCTCCTGTCTCCTCGTTCGGTGTACTTCTCGTGGGTGCAAAAGTTCGAGCGTCGCAACGGCGTGCGGCTCTGTCAAGCCCACGATGAAGCAGGTTCGGTCGACACCTCCCAGCTTCTCGATCAGCGACGCAAAATGCAAGGCCTACTGGAGCAGTATGACCCAGCTGATGTCTTCAACATGGATGAGACGGGTTTGTTCTTTCGCATGCTACTGAGTCAAACTTTGACGACGCGTGCCATCCGAGGCAAGAAGAAGGACAAGACGCGCATCACGATTGGACTGTGCTGCAACCTTGACGGCAGCGAGAAGTTGCAGCCAATTGTGATCAACAAGGCCAAGGGTCCATGGTGTTTCCGAGGCGTCAACGCTACATCGCTTCCTATCACCTACTACTGGAGCAAGAAGGCGTGGATGACCAGCGCCATATTCACCGATTGGCTTCGCATTCTCAATGCCAAGATGCACGACTGGAAGATACTCCTCTTGGGCGACAACGCCAGCTGTCATCAGCCCATTAACTTGAGCAACGTCCACGTGTTCTTCTTGCCGCCGAACACGACCTCGTTCCTACAGCCGTTGGACGCCGGTGTCATCCAGATCTTCAAGCTGAAGTACAAGAAGCTCTTGGTGCGCTGCGATCAACTGGACAACGATGCGACCGGGAAAGGTGTTAACGGCCATCAAGTTCACTGTCGATGCATGGATCGGTGTGTCTGCAACCACCATTCTCAACTGATGGCGCCACACCGGCATCGTACCCGCTCCAATGGTGGGTTGGCTCAAGCAATACAATGAGCCGTCGCGCGACACAGACTTGCCGGAGGTCCGCGACCTATCGATCGACTCGGGTTGGACGACCCGCTTGACGCCGAAGCTCGTCGGTGTTGAAAAAGTGGACGCAGAGAGTGTTTGTGGTGTGGACGACGGGAACCTGATGCAGATAGTGGCGATGACGAAGAGGAGGAGGGTCAGGAACCATTCTCACAGGTGGTGGCGTTACGTGCATGCAAGCAACTGGCGGTGTATGAGTTTGGTCAAGGCGTTCAAGACGTGAGCCTGCGATGCGTGATGGACCACGTTCGTGATGGCCTGCTGTCATCCACGAAACAGGAAAAGATTACCGAGTTCCTTAGCACTGATAATTGAGAATAAAATCCACTTCACCCCAATGTTCACATGTCGTTTTTGCTGATACTACCAGCCTTCCACAGTTGACCACCCGGAATTCTATACTGCGCAACACGTACTCTACAGGCGGAGGTAACCTCATGGATATCACCGTTCTTGCCTTGGTCACGCGACGATATTTATGCGGTCTTGTTAGGTGGGCTTTCGATACCAATGACAACACGAGTTTCGATTTGCACCGTATTTTATAATTTTTATCGCCATAGTATCCTATTTTCGTACTCACTGCCACTAAACTGATCGTCGGTCAATCCAGCATGACCGAAGATGTAGCGCCGAGGGCTGTTCTTCTGGGTAAGTGTGAGGTGGGCGCGGTTCTTCGTCCTCGGTGAAATTGCAATTGGCGCGATGGTGTCGGCACAGTTTTCGTCAGAGTCGTTGGATGCTCTTGCTGTCCAGTCATTTTGTATTCTTATAGAATAATGCTCTTAAAGCGAATAAGAGCACCTAATAACCTAATATTGGTATACTGTCGCTCCGTTCACGCGATTGATGATCTTATAAAAATGCTCTTATATCGTGGTTTCTGAAATGGTAAGTTCCTTCTTGTCGAGTAAGTTCTTGCTACAGATAATTAAATCTAAGCTAATCATACAAACATATAATATAAAACTGATCACGCGGTAATGGTTCAATGTCACTCTACTTGTGTGACACCCATCAGTCGGTTTCTGTCCAAATCGATTTAGAAGCGGTGTCTAAATCAGGGATAGGAAAAAACTATTAATTTTTCCGTGATTGCAATTATCTAAGGTCTCTGATTGATTGATACACGTTGCCCATTGCAATCATTGATTGGATCACAAATGCCAATTGCAATGACTGATTGCAAAATCTTACAAATTATTAATCGTTATGGATTAAAACAAAAATAGTTTTTTATCGCACAGTTGCTCGCAAATCAATTTCAGAAGAATGACAGGCGCGAGCGTTGCGGAGCTCAAGTAGCTTGTGATATTCTACTACAAGGACCCCTGAAGACTTCCCAGAAACATTGCTGGGAATATCACCTCCGATTGGTGGCAACCGATACAATGCTGACGACCATATCGACCTCCTTGAACACGTTTTGGCGTTCTACAATCGTACAAGTTCGTCCTTTGTAGCTCTCATAGTGATAATTGCTCGACTAACAAGCCTATTTCCAACAAGATGGGTATGGATGTGCGAATCAGAAACTCAACCTTAAAATCAAAATTTACTGACGAAAGATGAAGCTATGACAAATGCAATAGCAACAGTGGGAAATGTGATGATGAAGCTTTGCACTATCCAAAATTCTGCGAGATTTCGCCTGCATATACATTTGCGCCCTCTGGAGAAAATGAGACGCGATGGTCGTCAATATAAGAAATGGTGGATCGCTTCTTGAAGATTGAGGTGGCAATTGCAGCAGTCCGTGAAGTTCGAGGGTTGATGCCAAGTACAGAGCAAGTTGCGAAGTTGAGAAAATTGGTGACAATACTCGCAGATTTGAAAAGTGTTTCCGAACGTCTTTAAGTTAGAGGAACCAGCGTTGTGGAGGCGAGGCAGATATTTGATGGTGTATTGGTGGATTATCCATCATTAACGCAGTATCTGCCTGTCGACGCAGATATAGTGAACAACCAGACCTTTGAGTCCGGCGTCGTCAAAGTGATGACCAACAGGAAGTCAGAGCTGAAGAAGGAGGAAATCTCTGCTTTGGAATCGCTCAAGGTTATCAACAACAGGACACCTGCTGATTCGCGACCCAAGAAGAAGAAAAAGTTGACTTATGTTGATAGAATTGAAGCAAGGAACGGTATGGACCTAGGGACTTCATTGATCTGCGCTTCATACCCTCATCTTTCGCCGCGTTCGAGAGACTCTTCAGTCACGCTAAGAATATCTTAAAAGGTTGTCCACAATCGTCTTTCTCCAGTTTTGTTTGAAGCACTTCTTTTCCTAAATTTCTGGAACGCCGTGCCAGTCGCTAAGGTGACGAACGCAGGTGACGAGGATGATGAAGAAGAAAAGGAACAGCAGGCGACTGATACAAGAATCGAGGACTACTTCGAGACCTCTTTGTAGGAGTTAGACTTTCTAGATCTTTGTATTGTTTGTTCTAACTGACACCGTGCCTCACCAGAGAATGATACCTTTACCTAATCTTTGATCTGACCCCACTGACTGCAAATCTCTTTGAGAGATGTCTTACGATATGAGGGTACCGTACCATCGCAGGCTGACTTATGAGTACCGAACCTTACGTCAAGAACTTAAGCTTCCAATTGAATGGACTTCTTTAGTAACCCGTGGTTCGAGAACCACTTTCAATAATTGGACAATCATTGGTCCAATTCCAATGATAATTGCAATCGTAAATTGCTAATTGCAATTATTAATTGTTGCATTTTTCAAGGGGCAATCAATTATAATTAAATTTTTCCTATCCCTGGTCTAAAGGAATCACTCGCCCATTAAGTGACAGATGAAAGGCAAGATCTTGTTGTGTCTGACGGCCCTAGTGCTATGCTCAGTAGCCTCCTGCTCGGAACAGGAGGCTGCGCCTATCGCCATTCAAGCGCATGCCAGTCACATTCTCGTTGATTCGGAAGCTGAAGCCGATGGGATCAACGTCCAGCTGGGTGAAGCCCCGAACCTCTTTCTCAAGTTTGCACAGCTAGCTCAGGAGCACAGCAAGTGTCCGTCTGGCCAAAAAGGGGGAGACTTGGGTACGTTTGGTCGCGGTCAAATGGTGCCCGAGTTTGACCGGGTCGCTTTCGAAGGCGAGATCGGGGTGGTACACAAGGTCAAAACGCAGTTCGGGTGGCACCTTGTGCTCATATCTCGTCGTCTGGACGGCACGGAAGAGCCGGATAAGTTTCGTAGTCTCAAAGAAACCTTGATGAAGGTAATGCCATTTCTTGGTCCTATCCTTCTTCTTGGTATTATGGCAATGGGAGCTCGTGGAGGTAAAGGGGGACCTCGGGCTCGTGCCTATCACATCCTAGTAAAGTCTGAAGACGAAGCAGACAAATTGTTCAAGGACATTAATGCTGCAGACGATAAAAAGAAAAAGTTGTCAGAACTTGCTCTCACCCACAGTTCATGTCCATCGGGCAAGAAAGGAGGGGACCTCGGAATGTTTGGACGTGGGCAGATGGTACCTCAGTTCGATAAGGTTGTGTTTGAGGGAGAAGTTGGTGCGCTGGCAAAGGTGCAGACTCAGTTTGGTTGGCATGTACTTCTCTGCACGGAGCGCATTGGAGACAAAAAGTCCAAGTAAACCGATGTAGTATACATCTGTATACAAAATCGAAAATCCATTAGCTAAAAATTCCTTTATGCACTAAATCAACAGTGGTATTAATACCATTTCGCTTGTGAATAAAGGGTTTCGCTCAAGAAGCAAATGATTATGAGAATACCAGTTTGTATTTACGGCTTTGAACGACTCATCTCTGCCGTATAAGCGACGTTAAAGAAGAAATTACAGTCTTGCATTATTTTTTGCCACATAATTTTCAACTCAGCAAAGATTCGTATGGTTGACAACACTCCATCAATCTTATAGATCGCGATCTTGAGGTTTCTCCTTGTCCACGACGTTAGCGTCGTCATCCATCCCCGAGCGATCAGTGACCAAGACCAAGTGCCATCCAAACTGCAACATAAATTCTTCAGTCAGTCATCACCTTTTTTTCCACTTCATTAACACCAATTTCTTTACCTGCGTCTTGACTTTGTGAACGACTCCAACGGATTCCTCAAAAGCAATCTTGTCGAACTCTGCCACCATCTGGCCTCGACCAAACGAACCCAATTCCCCCCCTTGACGACTTGACGGACACTTGCTGCGCTCCTTTGCCAGTTGGGCGAAAGAAGCTTCAAGATCGTCAGCCGCTTGGAGTTCCTTCATGATTTCGTCACATTCTTCCTCGGTAGGCACCAAGATGTGGCTTGCACGGGCAAGCGGCTTACCCTCGGCCATCACCGATTTCGGACCAGAGTCCAGCACATTAACCACCCCAACGGCGAGAATCAACGCAACTAGCGTCGTGAACACTCGATAGATGACCATACCTAACCTTTTTTTTCAAATAAAAATCCATGGGTATATTAATCGTACTTAGTGCTTTACAGTATCAGTTTACGCATATTTAAGGACGGACTACTAATTGGCTCTACCGCGATGATGAAGGCGCCGACAGCAGAAGAAGTGCTGGCTCTAGTGAATGCCGCCACGGGACCCGATGGAACTTTGGATCCGACTATTCAACATCTTTTTATGCAGCTCCAGGAGCAACACGCTCTGAATCAAGCTCAAAGCCAAGCCCACGAAGGCTCGGTTCCTAACAACGGTGCGTAAAAGTCAGGTTGTGCTCGTTGACGTTATCAATCTGATGCCGTTATTAGCAAATGCCGTTGCAGTTAGGTCTACCCCAGAACAAAGTGTAACTCCCACGTCTGGGGATGCTGTAGCACCTGCACCTATAGCAGCTCAACAGCCAAGTTCAGCCATGAAGCGGAAAAGTATTCCATTGAGTATGAAAAAAGAGGCCATCCGATGGATAATGGGTCCTGGAAATGGGATCCCATCACGAGCTGAGAAACATTTTGGGTGGGACATTAGTGCCTCGTCTTTCCGAAAATGGTGGAAGAATCGAGACAAGATCTTAGAAGACTTGGGAAGTAAAAAACGCATTAGTGGGGGAGGACGAAAACCGTATTTAGAAGATTCGGAGGAGAAATTGCTTGTCGTGTTGATTCAAGAACGAGCCAAGAAAGATCGAGTAACAAGGAAATGGATTGCCACGACAGCGCAGCACATGTTCCAGCGCTCAAATTCGAGGTTCAAAGCTTCCGAAAATTGGGTTACAAAGTTTATTCGACGCAACGGACTTACGCTTAAGCGAAGCTGTGTCACCTATGAGCCGCAACAAGCAAGCCTAGAGCAGCAACAACTCCCGACTTCACCAAGACTCACTTCAGCAACTTCAAGCGAAAGCAAAACGTACGTTTCTTGTGATTTTTTAAAGAAGAGAAGTAATATTGGCTAATGTTTGGGTATTATAGTGTGGTTGTGTAGTTCACAAGAAGGGTTGGGAGCGAGTAATTTGGTTTTGCAGTCTTGAATGTGACGTGCCGTTTGATTCACACACATGTAGTATATTTGTTGCCAGTCTGAGTCTTGGCCTGGCTTTTGGTTGAATACTTCACATTATTGATCCAACCAAGTTGGTCGACCCCCGCATCGACTTTGGCCATGGGGTTCGATCCCCGCTAAGGAAAAGTTCATTCTTGGCTTGACTTGTGGTGACGAACAATCAGGTATTGCATAGCCTGTATGACCCTTGCTTGCTTTTCATGAATTTTGAGCCGGCCTTGTATGGGGTGTTCGCGAATTCGCAGTTTAAACACAAACCCGCTTTTCCGCTTAGAACAGCAGCTGAGAAATCGCAAACAACTAGCCACAGTGCAGTGGAAGTAATGTGACGTTGAGCGTGGTAGTAAATTGCTTACTGCTTCCTCTGGGGAAAGGTGTCCAAAATAAACGCAGCAACTTAACAGTGGTCGACAGCATCGAGGACTTTATAATTTTTTTGCTATTTTGCTGTTTCATTTAAAATTTTCAGGATAACTGTCGAGTTCAAATAACTCCATATGTGGTGATTTTAGGAGCTATGCGCTTGAAACTCGCTGCAGAACCTTATAATTACTGAAGAGTAAATCGCAAACCAGCACTAGTCAGAGAACCAATTTTGAAAACCAGCACTTGTTGCAAAACAAGAACCTCGTAGCTTTAAAGAAAGAGCTTGGAGTGGGCCTTTCTATGAAGCCACGAGGTCCTTGTTTTGCGACAGATGCTGGTTTTCAGAATTGGCGCTTTGACTAGTGCTGGTTTTGCGATTTACTCATTACTGAATCCCCTAGCCTTAATGCTTTCAAAGTCAATCAGAACCCACGAAAGAAAAAAATATATACTGTAATACATTATATTTATAATATGTGTAGAGTGACCAATAAAATGGGGTTCACCGCTGCTAAAAACGGGTATTGATTCCGAAGGCAAATCCTATGAAATTTGAAGCATATGATTGGTCGAATTTACCTAAACACAGTCACCGGATTGGGTATTATGGGAGTTTCTTTACACGGCTAGCCCCTAATTGTTGGTACTCAGAGAATAAAAAAGGGATTTTTTGGTCAGCGTTTCTGATTGAACCAGAGTGCCAAGCAGCCGGAGACCCTTTTTTAAGCTCTGATCTACATTTTGGTGCAAAAAAATGGGGTAGAAAATTCCCTCGATGTTGTCGACCACTGTAAAGTGATACTTCCTCTGTCCAGAAATATAAGGCCGTTTTTTTTCTAAAATTCATTTTTAAGCAGGGAGGAGTTCATCTGATTGGACGTTTTGAATTGTTAATCCATGCTGATTGGAGGAGGTTTTGTTTTATCCATGATCGCAAGAATCGATACAGTATCAACGCGCAGGTCGTCTGCGATAACCGTGGACGAATAATTGCCTTCTTTGGTGGATGGACAGGCTCTTCAGCTGACAGCACAGTCTATAAAGAAATGCCGCTCGCCAAGGATGAAAACAAGCGCCTATTTTTTGACGACGGCCAATATCTAGTCGCTAAGTCGGCATACCCAGCCGACCACATTTACAACACGATTGTGTCCTCGTATCGTTCGACTTCTCGTGGAACGGAAAAGAAAGATTTCAACACGTGTGTAGCTCACGTCCGTGTCGTCAACGAGCACACCATCGGCATTCTCAAGAACCGGTGGTCGTCGCTCAAAGAACTAACGAGTCCAGGTGAAGAAAAAGGATGATATCACACGCGCACTCCATTGGATACAGGGGTGCGTCATACTGCACAACTTGGTCATGGATTTCGGGGTCGAGTGGAGTGATGATGAGCTCTCGGAAGATAATGATGAATCTGGGAGCCAGACAAGCGAGGAAGAGGAATCGGATGGCGTTGCGGATCCTTACTTGTTTCGTTGACGCCTAAAGCTTCAGGCTAATGATAAATCGCGCGATCCGGGTGGTATTTATGGTATAGATCCCAGGTTCGCCACAAGTATTTGGGATTAGACGCTGAAAACCAACGGATCCACGAGCACCAGCGCGACTGATGCTGCTGTTTTTGCAGATGGTGAGCAAGAACCCGAAATGGAGTCCCAAGCACATTCCAATCACGAAAAGGCAGAGCAGAAACGCCGTTGCCTGATGTAAGTAACCGCCGTTAGCACTTTGTGTAGGTTGTTGAACCTTGTTGACAAACATACTGTTTCGCTGTCGCTGTCTGCTATTGCGCTTGACATTGTTCTCGCACCTGCGCTGACCTGCGCTGTCGAATCCTTCATCGCCATCGCGTTGATCTCCGCTACACGAACAGCATAGAGCGATGCGTGTTAACGTTCTTATTAGAATGACTAATAATGGACGCGATATGGCACCACCAGAAATGAATAGAAGTGCCAGTAAAAGTCAGGGAGGAAATGGAAATGGAAGAGGTTGTTCAAGATCGCTAAGTCGATTTCCACCTGGAAATGGAATTTTATGGGCCAAGTCATTATGGATTGATAGGAAGACATGTCACTCCACCTCGCGGCGGTTTTAACGGAAGAACAGGAAGCCCTCCACCTCGTGATTGATGCAATAGAAGACCTGTTAGTCCACTTCGTGGTGGCTCTAACGGAATTTCCAGCAGCCCACACCGTGGTGGTTTCACTGGAAGACATGTCAGTTCACCTCATGGTAGCTTTAACGGAAGACCCAACAGTCCACACCGTGGTGGTTTCAATGGAAGACCAGACAGTCCACCTCGTGGAAAACTCAACAAATGGCCTGATAGCCCTCATTACAATGCCTTTTGGTCGTAGACGTAGCTTGCGTCGCGACGGATTCAATGGACCTCCTGACAACTTTCATGGACATCCTTCGCCGCATGATGACTTTCGATTAGGCTCGAGAAAGGACTCCACCACGAAATTTTCTTCGCCCAGGCGGTCTTCTGCCAAGACGTAGCGGGAGCCGATTTCGTGGTCCCCCGCTTAGTCCCCCACGTAATGGTAGTGGTGGACCTCATGGGCTTGGGTAGGCGTAGACATGGAAACATTCTCCCTGTCTACGCTTTGCGGTCTTATGTTTATTTGCTGGTCCTGTGGAGAGGATTCGTTTTATTATTCTGCCAGCTCAAGTTTCGGTCGACGTAAGCTCTGTTATATATTGTGTACTGTACTGTACAATGCTGGGATATTTCATGCCAGCTCATCTTTTCTTCCAAGTTCTTTTACGATGGTTATTTGCCAGTGCGTGGATGAAAAAAAGCACTATCGTGTTCTCTTCTATGGAATAGTATATGTGGCTAGCCTTACGTCGGTGCTCTATTTATTGTCTTTGCGTGTGACACATATCACGGATTAGGAGCATTTTGGTTGGTGGAATTCTTGGTGGATCAATATTGGGGATCGAATTAATCGTCAACTTTTACTACTATCAGCGCTGGGTCTTACCGGCGTGGAGTCTTATCGTGTATAATGTACTTAGTAGCAACATGCACGGCACGGAACCGCTGAGCTACTACTTATGGAACTTGGCACTTAATTTTAACGTCGGGCTTTTACTGGCAGTGCCAGCGACGTTATTACAACATACCGCAAATGGCGTACATATCGCTCTTGTACATTTGGATGGTAATAATGCTGACTCAAGCACACAAGGAGGAGCGAATTTTCTTCCAGTGTACCCCAAAGTTTGTTTATCTGCTGCGATCACGTTAAGCGCTGGTGTGTCTCGTATCAGATGATGTTTCATTCATTCTCCTACTGTGAGCAATGGACTCGCGCTACTGATCGTGGTAGGCACATTGGGTTGGTATTCGATGCTGTATGTGCCTCGTGTCACGAGCAATATTGTCAACTTTAGCGCACCATTCCGTGTTTATCACCATTGTATATATGTCAAATTTTAACCGAATTCTGAGAATCACAAGCTTCTTGGTGGTTAAATTGCGGTCACACCTGGAGTCAATTTGTGTCTCTTGACAAATTTCACTTTGGTTTAAGTGGAAGGAATGAAAAAGGTTGTTTGAAAACGATACCATTTCTTCAGGGAATGTTATTCGCCCCCCCTGGAAATTCGCATCCCCCCGTACCATAAATAAGACAGTTAACCGATGCAGTGATGACATGTGGACGCGAGAGTGAGCGTAGTCTTTACAGTAGGTGTTCATATTCCTTCCGTGTACTTGTGCTGCCTTCTAATTATTGGAAATTTCACAAAATATTGCTCTTTACTGTAAGGCATAAGCTCAAATCGGTGCCCCAAGTGCGAAGCAAGTCTTCAAAGTGATAACAATACGCGGATATACTGTTACTACACGCATAAGACGCCGCGTACGTTACCATTTAATTGTATTCGAGGTTTGAAGACCTGGAGCGCTTGTGTTTAATAATTAAATGTCTTCCCATAGGTAAAAGCCCACGGTGCAGTAACAAAAAAGACCCGGCCATATGGTGCGCAGATTGCGATTCCTGTTTTTTGTGCGGATTGCCATAAGAAGCCGCATGTGCTGATGTTGGGGAGCACTAAAACGCATCACTTTCTCTATTGACGGTGCTAGTGGTAAGTATTTCGTGGAAGCTGCGTGGTCTGAAGCTTTTAGAGCGATGATGCAGGCGACGTATCAACTTCGGCTTAATGACAAGGTAAAAAAAGGTAAAGCAGCGCCGATGGGGCAAATGCAACCGAGTAGGCACCAAGCACCAAAGCTAAAAAGTCTACTTCAACATTAACGACCATACCGAAGTAGCTGCAGCACCCCTCCCATAGTTGTGCTTCTGCCGGACCTTCGTCTGTAGAGAGTTTTACTGCTGAAGTTCTGTCGGCTCCCACGTCATTATCACCGCTTGTGGCTGCGGATAGGTCGCCTTCTATCTGCTCGTGGCCGAGTTTACACGAGCTATCGCGAAAGAGGCAACATCTTGAATCAGATGGTACCCATGATAGACCAAAAAATCTATTTGTGTCGGCGATTCCTCACGTTCGGATGAACGTGCAGCGTCGATACACCAACCAACGGCATGACCTATATAACGCGTTAAGGAAATGCACAATAAACGAGCAAAAGCAGCAATTAGAGAAAAGGCAGCAAGAAGAGAAAAGACAAGAAGAACAGCTATGCCTGCAGAGAAGGCAGCAAGAAGAACAAAGACTGCTAGAACAGCAAAAACAAGAAGAAATGCGAAAGCTTCAGCGCGAATTGAAAGAAGCGCGATTGCGGCATGAACAAATTTTGAACCAGCAGGATCAAGCCCGTTTATTCAAGCACGAAAGAATCGATTCGTCAGCCAAGCTCAGCATATACTACCTCAATCCGGTTTTTCCTCATTTTCTCCCTTTAGCTCTGCACCGGAGGCAGTCGCGTCTATAGCACCCATCAAATATTCCTGCGTCGATGCCTTTATACTCCCGATTTACGCAAGTGTCATCTCCGGTAAATGTGTCTCCCAGCGCTTCTCGTTCTGAACCATCCGCTTCTTTTCTATCCACTTCAATCGATTCCTGGTACTTCCATGGCAAATACATTCTCATCGATGGGAAGTGATCAAATATACCAAGGAAACATTCGAGACAATTTTGCACGACCAAGAAGAAAACTGCCATCTTGTTCTCAGGGACCCTAACGTCCAGCATCAGCAGAAACAAGCGACCATCCTACCGGACTTCATGAATCCGTGTTGAGGACAAACAGGAACAGGTGGTGGCTTCAGTCCCAACAAATATGGCGAAAACGTCGAGCTAGGTGCAATCTGGATGAGCGATTATGACCAAGTGAATACAATGGTCTTGCGACTCGATTTGGAAATCTCAAAACGGGCGGAAGAGGGGCACCTATTCGTGCGCAGGTCGAACACAATTACAATCCCTGATCAGCTGAAGCAGCACATCAATAATCTTCGTGCTCAGCGAGACGCAGCAATAAAAAAAGGTTTGAATCAGTCGTCTGAATTTTAATATCGAAGGGCAAAAAAAGCAGGTACGGACTGAACGTTTGTTCAAGACTTGAATCGACGAAATGGTGAACTGATTACATTTTATCTGCAATACGCTCTTCCAAATGCCAACTTTGGATTGGTAGTTACGACGACAGGACTTGCCTACACATGGGGAAATGGCGATGTTGGACAACTGACCTTGTCCTCATGATGACGAAAGACAATGACATTTTAACACGAAAAGACGGGGTGAATTTATTGCCATATGATTAAACGCTCAAGCGCAGCTAGGCGATATCCTGTTGTGTTGGTGATTCAAACGACAAAGAAGGGATTTTTATCGGAAATAAAAAAGCATTCCGCCGCGCACGTCTGACAGATTGCGTCTCACTCGATAAGCTTCACGATCTCGTCGGGCGATTTCTGCTGCCCAAGGAGCGTGACCATCAGCTCTTGCCTACGCGCTCTTCGTCGATTATCCAGTTCACTCCAGCGAGCAACACGCCTATCTTCAAGCTCCGCTGCTTGCGCTTCCTAGCGGTCCTTGATTTCCCTTCGACGAATCTCTGCGTCAACTTGCTGTTGCTGTACCTTGTAGCGTGCTGTCGCTCCATGGCGGCTTGTTGAATATCCTAGTGCTCGTGCTCGTCTTCAAGTTTCTTTTGCGCAACCTGAGCTCGCATCGTGCTGTTCTTTGCATAAGCCAGGGATAGAGAGAGTCGTTGGTCGTGAGCTGAGATGCTCTGTTTTTTTCGGCTGATTTGGACCATTGTCGTTCACTTTTTCTGGTGAGTCAGGATCCATGTTAGCCGGGTGCGCCCGCTTCTCGATGAATTTGGAGGATGTAGATGGCTTTGGTCATGTGCGATTTTTTGGTGGGCCCTTTTTGCTGCTCGATGGAGTAAGCTGGTTAACAGAGGCGAGCATCGGAGATGTTGGAGCAATTGCGTCAGACGCAGGAGTGGTCGAGACGACAAAAATTGCGCCGACGTCAGAGAGCTGCATATTGCTCCAACACTCAGAGTTGGCTTGATCACTGTAGTCCGAGCCCACACGAGCCCAATCGCCAGCATCCCCACCCGTAGTGGTGCGCAGAGGCCGCCAAGGACGACACACACCAGCCGCCGGTTGTGGCATATCTTAAGGACACACCGTGGGCACTTCGTTCCCTCCATCATCCAGTGCTTGGTCTCCTGAGATACCAGCAGACATGTTGTCGTCTTCATCGCTCAAAGGGCTTGAGAACGCGTTGTTGAAATCATCTTCCTCCATCGCATGACTATGGATGGATTCGTCGTTTAGGCCTGGTGTACCCAAATCACGTGGGTGCTGAGCAGATTCGGCGCGTGTGTCGTGATTGTCTGCAAGCTGCTGCGCGCCGGATTTTTTATCATCACTCACTGTGCCTTGTGTGCTTGGCGGGACTTCGCCGAGAAAGAGAGTCGCTGCGGGCTTGATGTTCGGTCGTGTACCAAACAGCGGTTTCATCCTGTTAAAGTGGGGGCACGAGATCTCGAGCTTCTCCTGAATGGACATACCCGCCTCTATTTCCTCCGCGGAGAGTTCCATGCCGGTCTCGGTCGTGCTCATCTCGAGTGTCTCGATGAGCTTGTCCCTGTACGTTTTCAGACGCTGCATGTTGCGCGGTGTAAGTAGTGGAAGGTTGGGCGTCGTAGAATTTTTGTGGAGATGTTTTGCAAACTTCCTGTTTGCGGCTCTCTTGTTGATCGCCGAGTTTCCGCCAACGCTCGTCTTCCTTGCGGCGCCATAAATTGACTCATAGTTTCTCAATATCTCGAGCCAGCTCACTATGATTCTGTAGTCGTCGTACGTGAGATGCACCATGTCGATTCGTGAGCGGAGACGCTCTTGGTAGTAGCAAGTGGGGTGTCGGCGGTGGAGCACTTTCTGTCTGGGGTGAATTTGGCGGAAAGGGGATTGGCAATCCAATTTTAACTTATTTTAAAGTTTTTTAAGTTGGGTTATAATACCTTTAGGATTTGGTATGTAGTTAGCTTAACCAGGTAATCAAATTTTTATGGGAAAATTGTATTCGTAGAATATATTACAAAAATAGCTAGGTTTTACCACTATTTACCCTAATATTTTCTGAACGGCAACCTTCCCCAATGTTTTTGACCCGCTTCTTTTATAAATATCGAAAAAACGAGTTGCCTCCGCTTTTCAACTAACAAGCAGCTGGTTTCGGTTTTAAAATCAGCCAAATCAAGCAAAAAATCAGCCAAAAAATGGAGGGAAAATCAGCAGGTTTTTTGCAAGGTTTGGCATCCCCTAATATCAGGGGTTGCGCACTCTTTCCTTGTCTCAGTTCCCGCCATTTCCTCTCCCGTACGACATTTCGATCCTCCCTCACATCCGCGCGCTTCTATTACTTCTCAAACCTGCTGTTTCCTTCACATCTCTTCTATTACCTCGTCTATTACAATCTTTTCCAGATTCTCGTCTATTTCACCAACCACCACCACGGCACCAACATTGTCTTCCTCCAGTACGATGATGCGTTTCCTAATAGGAGGAGGAGGTAAGAACGGGACAACAACGAAAGGGAGACCCAATGCGCAAGGAGGAGGAAAGAAGACGAAAAAAGAGACACGCCATTCCAGGTAAGTAAGAGCCATAAATTACTTTATGGCCTGTCAATAGGTGAGCGGTGTCCAGTAACCAAGGTAATGCTATCTGTTAGATAACTTCTTTGGTAGGGAAGGCTGTAAACCTAAAAGCAACAATGAAGCAGCTGACCGGACTGAAGATGGCAACGGCAAAATAAAAGCGCCAAGAGATTATCTTCCGAATGCCTATCCTGATAGACAACTACAAGCAGCACCTGGAGACTCAGCATGAAAGTCGATAGTCTGAATATCAGACCCTATCAAACGAGCATAAGAAGGTCTACTTCGCTGGAATCAATATCCGCTTTGCGGATACTCTGCCTCCCATTTTGAGATAGAGATATCAAAACGCTCTATCATCCAAGTCAAAAGGGAAATTGCTGATATCATTATCGCAGAGTTGTTGTTCGATGGAGAGGAAGAAACGGGTTCGGAAGATGAAGACGGAACCTCTGTCTCACTCTCTAGAGACAATGACGGGAACGAAAGTGAACTTGCGGGATCTAGACAAGGAATTGAGGCTGCTCAGGCTGCTGTAGGTCCACCAACAGCTGCTAAGATGCGGACTCTTTCATCTTTCCAAGGTTGGGGTGACGAGAACTTCCAAGGTAGTTTTTACCAAGTGTCTGTCAGCAACGATTTCCAGAAGGAGTTATTGTGTGCCATGCGAGAATCTATTTTAGGCAAACAGCCAGCTTAATGAAGCACTACAGAGAAGTAACCGGCGTCGCTAGCGTCGGCTTCCCAAACAAGTTCAAGGTTTCAAGGGTGGTACGGGTTACTGTGGCAGAAAATCTCACAATGCTATCTGACATTCTAAATCATGTTTGGGCATTTTCAATAGCCTTGGATTCGTCTACCCACCTCTCAACCTTTTACCTTGACATCAGGGTCCGGTTTGCCTTGAAAAGAGAGCTGCACAACTTTCATTTGGTCGCTCTGCCACTCTTTCAGAGGCACACTGGGGAAGAGATGTATAGAGTTCTAGCAAAGATGGTGGGTTCTATTTGCCCTACTTGGTCCTCGCGAATGATCGGAGTGACCACTGACGGGGCTAGAAATATGACTGGCGGCATCCGTGGCTTTGCAAGCAGGCTCCAGAGACACGTAGTAACTGGCTTGGTTTGCGTTTGGTGTGGAGCCCAGAAGCTTAATTTGGTGATGCAACGGCTCTTCAAGGCCTTGTTTGAGGGCCAGTTTCTGACAAGTTTGACTGCACTCATTGGCTATCATCGCCGGCAGCAGACGCTGATACAAACGATAAAGACGAAATGCCAGAATATGATCTCTACTAAATGGAACTCTATGGGACGGACGGCAAAGTGGTTCTGCATGCACAGCCAGCCTGTTCTTTCATACCTCGCAGAAAAGAAGGCAGCTTCCAGTCCATCACTGAGCTAGTGGATTGTCACTCATTGTGTCAATGGTCTGATGAGAAGAGTCGATATCACCATCAGAAAGCTGCAAGGAATGACAACTCTTGTTGGTGAGCAAACCGAAGAGCTACAAGATCTAGCGGCCTCTATCGAGCACTTGAGAAATCTTAAAATACGAACGACGCTTCGGATGACGAGTCTGCTGAGGAGGCTGGCGCACTCATTGACGGATTGAGAGAGGATAACTACGTAGTCTATGGCCGGTACATAGCGCGGCTATCTTCGATTTGAAAATTCGTTGAAGATCAGGGGACTTTTGTGGCCAATTCTCTGAAGGATGTGGAGAATCAAGATGATGATGGGACGCGAAGTACAGCACGCGAACATTAACCGCCGTAGGCAAAATGATGACAATGTGTGCTGACCAGATACATTCCATCGTGGCTGAGAATAATAACGGAAATAAGCGCTTGTTTCCCGTTCTTCCGCAGGACTTAGTGCTTCGAGGCCCTTCCGAGCTCAACCTGATTCTTATGGAATACAAAGAGAGGCTTCGAAGCATAAAACTTGGATCATTCTTAGAGCAGGTGGAGGCAGATTTCAGAACGCTCAAAGTGGCAGAAGTACAGAGGATGCGGTTAAACGCGGGCTAAGGAGAGAAGAGAAAGAAAGGAAGGAGTGAACAAACCGGTGATGCAGGTGCAGCTACAGACAGTGGTGGCTTTCAGTTCTCCTTCAAAGAGAGCTGCAATACTTGTGGCATCAACACCAGTTTTCCCTCCCTACTGACTTTGCTGGGGGCTTGGCAAGTGTCTTCCCAAGCACTTCTACAGTTGAGTTTGACTTCTCAATCATCTGGCCTGACATACTTTTCTTTGGAAGGTATTCTTCAGGCAAAGCAAGCTTAAATACTGCAGATAGTCTACAAGCTTGTTGTCGAACAATGAGATCGTTCTCTTCACTGCTTCTGCTTTAAAAATGAAAGCCTGGATATTGATGAGTTGAGCTCTTGATTGCTCTTCGTACTACTCAAAGTACTACTATGCTGGTTTTTATCCTGCTGTCATCCTCATCCTTCTTCACATTGTCTTCGTGGTGATAATCATGTCTAATAGCTCTTTGCCTCTCCAACCATCGGATGCTAATTTTTCTGCTGCTGCTTGCTGCTACTCGCTGTAGCTTCTCCTGCGTGCTTCGCCTGCTGCTGCTACTTCTGCTACTGCTGCTGCTGTTACCAAGGAAAAGACTGAGCGTCTTATAGTTCCTATAAGTAAAATATAGGGGTACGTTATTCATAATTAATATTCGTGAGCTCGAATTGCTCGAATTTGAAGCCAGTCCAAGCCCGATTAAAGCTAATTTCGAGGCTTGGTGTAATTCCCGAATTTGACCCGGCCTATCTATGACAATATTTTCTAGTTATCTTAGTAAGTACATAGTCATTAGGGGGTTTCAGAGTTGGATTTTCCTTGCGATTTTGAGCGACGGATATCATATCGGAAATGACACTCAAATCCGGCTCTTTGCGTTTGAGGAAATTTGCTCAGAAATATCTAGCCTTAAATATATTTCTATTTTTGTATAGGAAAGCTGTATTTTTCCGCTAAACGGGAAAATCGTCACGGAAAATAATCCCAAGAGGTGTTTTTCAACATGTTATTTCCTGCGGAAATGACATCGGAAATTATTCGGTGAAATTTTTACTCTGAAACCCCCTATTATGTTACCCATAAATTCCCGTGTAAAAATGTTTAAGCAACATGTAAAATATTTAAATTCATTTAAAACCATTTGAGTCACCTTTTGACGAAGTTTTGGATTTAAGTCACCTTTTGGAATATTCCCTTAACTTAAATTTGAAACTACTCCGGAGTTACGGTACTGTGCTTTTATGACTAACAAGCTGTTCCAATTGGTTTAACAATTTGAATTAATCAAGTATCCTAAATACTAATCCCCCGGTAGATGTAATGAAACGATTGATTCAACTCCAAAAAGTTGAATCAATCGTTTCAAGTTTTATATGGAGGAAAACCACAAAGGAGGATGATAATGCACGACACAATATCACCGAATCCGATCTACACCCCAAAACAGGGGGAGGAGTTCGGCAAATTGCGTTGCCAATTGCTATGCGGGTACAACGCCTTAAAGATACGGTCAAATGGGTAATATCGTCTGAAGAAATTTACAAGCAAGCCTGGATGCCATGGAGAGGAGTCGTGGCTGATGTAGAAACCTCTATGACTTCGCCTCGAACACGATGTAAGATGATTTAATTTCAAACCGAACATTGCAGAGGAAACGTTGCACACACAAGGAGGAAATGGAGCAGTGGTTAGGACCAGATCTTACTCGAAGTCAAGATTTGAATCGCTATGTGGAAAAACACTTACCGGTTTCGATTAATCAGAAAGACGAACTGGCTAAAGCATCGCGTGGAATGAATCCTGGACAACTTCTTACTATTAAATTTGACATAGATAATACCCCCTATCACTAATTAATGTCATCAAATGTGAAAGCATTCCGGCATGGTCTGTGATGTCACCACAATCCAGTTCACATACTTGCGCAAAGTTACGTCGGTGGCCCTGTGCTATAATGTTGGCTTTTTCACCAAGAGTGGAGGTAGGCAAAAATATCGGTCAATATCCGACAATTCCTTTTTTAAGCTCCATCCCTTTTACAGTGTTTTACCTGAAAAGTAATACGTAAAGGATTATTAGAAGGAGTAGTTGATAACATTTATCCTCCGATCCGTTTACAGCAACAAGCATCTGGTATATACTGAAAGGTTCTACCGACGACACATGAGGACATTATAAAATTAAATGAACATAAAATTAAAGTGGTAGTATGTCAACCTAATCGGTAGGTGCCCATCTATTCCTGGCCATTAGACGAAAGTACTCGCTCAATATGGAAGATACCAGCGAACTAAAGACGGTACTACAAACGATTCTACTTTCAGGCGATGGTAACGGATCTACCAGTCATCATTTAGAAGTGGACAGAAAGAAGATCACGGGTTTCCTGGTCGTTTCCAGTGCAAAATCAAACACCGAAAAATATATGGAACACGGACATATCTTAACCGATTATCAGATATGGGTTATTTATCGAATGACCACCACGTAATTAAACACATATTAATTGCAAAGAGCTCTGGAAACACTGTCTCGATCAGGACTGCAACATTACACGTCCATACGTAACGCACATTCTTTGGGGTGCATTAGTGCGAAGCGCTTTTGGCAACGCTTCATACAACGCTGGATGGGTAGAACAATTACCCAGGCAGATCTAGTTTTTATAAGGAATCAATCGCAACAAGGCAAGCGCCATATATTTTACAAGCACTACAAAATGAGATGCAGAAGAAATATGGATTACAATTATACGACTTTTAAGACCAAATGAATCGTTTGTGGTGGGGAATTAGCGGGATTGCGCAGCTTTGGATGTGGCAACTGCGAAACCAGAATATTTTTAGGTTAAATGCCGAAATCAAAGGGAGCACAACCGAATTCATCTGGAAACAATGCCAGACACAATTGAGTCAAGTGGCAGCATTTGAACGCAAACGGACAGCTATGCGATGTTGGCGTAAGATCACAATTTTGTGTGCAGTGTGTCTTCAACATCAGTCCAGCACCATCGCTAATGATGCAGTGCCATAATGATCTTTTCTACGACGTCTCCCCCGCTCCTTCAAACCCTGAATTAGTTATGAGAGTAAACAAGTTTATATTAGCCAACGGATAAGACTAAATGGACTATCTTTTATTATTGTTATCCTATATACTCTCACGTACCGCAGCTAATGGGTAGAGACTTGATATGCTAAAGGCACACTACGATCTAGGAAAGCTGTATAATGGCCATCACATTTTATGTGACGTCGTCATTTTCAAAAAGTTTTACGCTTAATTTTTATTAAGATAGTTCATTGCCCGAAATTTTGGGATGTAATGTACAGGTATCAAAGCGTAAGGAGAGTGCATACCTTTCGTGTCTTTTTATTTAATCTAAAACTAAGCGATGCAAAAGAGTGTGTTGCGATATAAATTTGATGTAGGAATTGAACATCTAAATAGTTGATGAGGTCCAAGACACCAGCATTATTAAAGAAAGTAATTTTGAAAAAAATACGCTTTCGTTAATGTAATCAACTCTTCTATAACTTATTTTGGTGAAGGCACTGGGTGGGAAACTGCAAAAAGACGCTTGCCTTTTTTAGGTTGCTCTTGGGACATACACACCACCACTTCAACTTATAACCTAATTGAAAGATTAACACACTCCCTTGTAAGTAATTAAAGCGCAGTAACCATAATTTAGTCGTATTTTACCATAATTCCCTTGTAAAAATGATTAAAAAGACATGTAAATTATTCAAAAGCATTTAAAACCATTTGAGTCACCTTTTGGAATATTCCCTAATGTTAAACGCAATTAGCTACTCTGTAAAGTTGCCTTTGCGGTGCACTTTGTCTTCTGGTAGTCTGCTTCAGATTCCCGGCGTGCTTCAATTACATTAATGCGTTCCATGCACTGGAGGCAATAACTCATTCTCACTCTTGGATCGGGTTTGCTTTGTTGACCAATTGCGCTAGCTTTGTAAACCATGTTTGCCTCGCAAAATCCCCTGTTGGGCTTGATTTATGGATGAGAGCACTTGGTTCCAATATTGCCATAATTTCACCCATCCAATAATACCAGATACGATGTAAATGTGTAATGAGGTCGTCGTAATATTTGCCGCATTACACAATCGTTTTCTTCCCATGTCTTTAATGTCCGGCGGTTGGGCTCACGCGATCGCCCGTTGATGTTGATAGGAAGAACCATCACCGATGTCCCCTAGAGATGTCCGCAAAGCGTGAAGCTGCTCGATCAGTATCGCCTCGTTCATTCGCCTTTGGGGTTATTGCCTTTGTTTATACTCTCCGCCCAGTGATTTAGCTTGGATTCTATGAATCACACAGTTCGTTTCCCTTTATTATTCGGGAAAGCCTTATTATATCCGTTGATAAGAGTCTAGTGGGACTTGCACACGCAACAGAAGAGTCGTTGCGTGTTGGAGACGTGTGCAACACGGGGGACAAACACCCCCGCAAACTGACCATAGCATCAATCACGTCCTTTGGTCCTGTGACAGGGCGCAGCAATTCGGGAAGATGGTCTTCATGGAATGGACAGGAAACACCAGTTGAACTCTGGTGGCAGGAGCATATGGTAAGCGCAGCCAGCCATTTGGTTAGTTTCCATCCGGTATGGTTACAACTATCCACGACCCACTCATATCCTCTCTCGGATGTCTCCAGATGATTAATGAAGCAGTTGTTCCTAGTTTAATCCGATTGAACTGTCTCGCCGATAAAACTGAACCTGAATCATCCACAATCCATGGATTGTCTACCCAATAATAGTTTCCCCAGAAAACTATGGTCTGGTCAACAAAGTAGACTGGCTCCGGAAATGTTTCTGGATCTTCCTCAATGTGAGTCACGTCCCATCAATCAATCTTTTGTACATCCTGTGTAGATCTTGTAGGTGTCTTTTGATGTTGTTCAGGAGCGCTTTGCCGTACATGTAATAATTGCTCCGATGAAGGCCGTATCATTCGCCTGATTAACGTAAGGGTGTCTGGATTCCAGTGCTGGTAAATTTCCAGAGATGAGGTCTCCCTCTTTCTATCTGGGGCGTCATAGTTTAAAGCTCCCGGTCCGCCATCAGTTGGTACATAGAAGCATGCCAGTCAGTAAATAGAGCGTTTCACGAGAAGCAGAATGTATATCGTTTTGCTACTGAATTTTTAGGGGTAGTGGTATCGCTATTAGTCCCACTCCGCCCACTTTCCTTGGTAGGTATAGTAGAACCGGCGAGATTTCATGGCTCATCGCCTCCATCGCTAGACTGTTTGTCCATATAAAGGATTTAGGGAGGTTAACCAAGGACATGACAGCATTTGGAGTCGGGAAGAGTAATTTCGCCGTATAAGGGATTGCACAATAGCGTTGAACAGCTGCACTCGTTCCAAGGTAAAGCTTCCCCACCTCGTTGCTCCCCCATCCGTCTAGGTATAGCTTGTATTCGTAACGACCAATTGATTTCCGTAAGGTTTCCAGCCCCAAAAAGTCATACCCATGATATTTTGTTTTGTTGCTGAATCGTCCAGAAGCGGTATGTCCATGAATGGTTTTAGCGTCTGTGCTTGATTTAGAAGCATGACTCTGCTTTTATCTTTCTGCATTTTCAGTCCTGAAAGCCTTTCGAAACTGTCCTTCTACGCTCAATATACTTCACTTTTCTTGAGAAAAATAGTGGAATCATCCACGAACGAGCGAATCGCAACACCAGCACTAGTCAAAACGACGAATAGTGTAGTATACTTCATTTGAAACATAATTAGTATAACGTCGAGATTTTTGAGTAGACTAGTTCTACGATTAAAATACATCATGGCGATGGAAAACGTGACGGAGAGACTAACTATGTTTCAAATTTCAGAGGAACTTAATCCACTGATCACGGTAGACACATATAGACACAAGTTTCACGTGTGAAAGCGAGAGGACGTGCAGTTGCAGCTGCCTTCCATTGTTGCGACGTATTTAGCGTTGATGAGAATTATCGCCTATGGTTCAGAAGCAAATTCGTAATTGCTCAAATGATGAAACTGGAATGTTTAGTATAACCAGCTAACGGATGTCGGCATCTTGATTTTGTTACCGCTCAGAAATCCCCAGAAGATCGGTCACGGCGATGTTTTAATGGATTTCAAAGACCAGTATATTTATGATCTTCCACTTTTTTTACGTAATGACGTCATCCAACTCGTCTCCTTGCACGTACATGTTTGCAATATCAATGCTGCCCAATTCCAGGTGAGAAATTGGATGCGCACTCGATCCTTCTTTCTGCTTGCTTTCATCTAACCGATATAATTCACGAGAGCATCAAGAAAATGAGAAAGCTCTAACTGGAAAGACACAAATGTTTGAAATATATATAAAAATATAAGAAATGAAAAAATTACCACTTCGGCCTCCTCTCGATTTTCGAGATCATTAAAAAAATTCGAAATAATTTAACCCTTAGTCGGTTGGAAGCTGTTGAAGTGGATGGAGAAGGAGGCTCAGATGGTTGCGGCGGAGGCGGGGCTAAGTACAACATAACACGAACACATACGTCGTCATTGCTGCAACATGTACAAGTATCGCCTTTCTCAGAAACATATCTCCTCGTGCGGTTGATTGGGCATATGGATTATTTCTCCTGCCAATAAAAATGTGCAAACGAGGTTAATTCTAAAGCCCGGATTGATTATGTCAATAACAATTCGCGCCACATACAAGGTACGGATGCCGCGTCGTCAATCGCGCAGGGGTCATCTTGTCTCCTTGCTCCGAAGATGTTTCTTGATCCAGGGGAGGAACTTCACTGTTGAGACGGCTTTGAAATGGATAAATGGGTTTCTCTGTTGTTGTTGGTCGCCCATGTCGAAGGCTCGTTTTTCTTTCTCTCCAATTTAAACACTTGTCTTTTTGCCTCCTTCTCATCCGGATCAGGTGTGCAAGTCTAATTATGTTTCAAATGCAGTGGACCCCACTTTTTGTGTTTTGTTGGTGCTTGTTTTACGACAGGTACTGCTTTTCAAAAGTGATGCTCTGACTGGTGCTGGTTTTGTGGTTTGCTCTCCACGAACACTGAAAACCGGTGTTCTTTCGTAGAAAAAGCTGGAAAGCTGAACCCCGGATGAGAGGTTTCGATTAATCATCAGCGCTAGCAGTTCCACTGCCAAAATAAAAAGTAGTGATGCCAGCGGGAAGCCTTGCCGTATACCGACCTGACCGGTATATGATGCGACAACTCCCCATTCTCCAAAAGTTGCGCCCGTGTACCCATATGGAGATTGCTTCATTAGTGTCGTAGCTCGGTCCATCCTCCTTCCTTGTATGCGACTCTCCGATGAGCTGTCCGAGAAAACCTTGGAGTCTCTAGGGCAGTATTGTCGCAAAAATCTAATAGCTTGTAGACAGTAGTGTAGTCCGTCGAGTTGGCCGAGTCCCTAATTTACGAAGCGGTTCCCTTGAAAAAGGTAGCAGCGGGTTTCCACCAGTATTCGGTTAAATTCTCGACATAGCGGTGCAGCTAGGATATCTGCAAAGTCTTTGTTAAAATCATTGGCTAATCCATCGAGTCCCGCTGCTTTCCTTCGATTCTACATTTTGATTGCCCAGGTGACATCTCCTTCATCAATATTTGCGAGAAGTGACTTGTTATTTTCCACTTTCACTATTTGATACGATGGAATATGCAATAGATCGCCCACTTGTCTTTGCAGGCCTTGGATCAGGACTTGACCATGGCGCTTGCAGAATATATTACTCTAGATCTTGGCAAATTTGTACGCTATTAAGCAGTCCTCGCTAGGTTCCCTGATGCTTGCAATATGATTTGTGTCACCTGATGTTTTTTTTTCACGAATTGCAGCTCAGCGGAATATCCACCTGGTTTCCTCTGCCGTCCTCCATAGGCTTCGTCTTTTCCTGAAATGTTTGCTCGTATGGCCTCTTTAGGTTTTACTGATATCGGCAGCTCCCGTGTCGTACACTTCGCGAACAATTTATGTCTTAACTGTTTGACCTGTCGCATCCGTATGTTAGTCCTAGTTTTGCGAACTTGTATCAGAATCCGCCGTTTCAGGCCCACGCGATCATCCCATTGAAGCTGCCTCTCGTTTTATTCTTGAGTGACTTGGGGCTCCTATGACACATTGCATATACGTTTTGCGATTTTCATTATCAGATCCTGCTGCTGCTGCGTTCTGGCAAAAACGGCTGTAATTGTCTCGGTGTTGTTGATGCTCTCGTTTTTGTAGTGCTCTGTCTTAGGGTGAGCCTCACTTCTTCATGATCCGAGAAAGTCTTGGTGGCCTTACCGCCACCTCTGCCACCCACCCAAACATTCCTTCTGAGACATAGAATCTATCCAGTCGGCTGGCTTGGTGACAGCGCCAAAAAACAAATTGTTCAATGGGGGGCTGAATTCGAGCCTAATTTGGCGTCAAGCAGTCTTGCCTTCATTTGAAGTTTGCCAAACTCTAGACTCTCCAGCCTTTCCTGTCTGGGTCCTTCCATCCGGTCCGTAGGTGGTGAGTCTACAAAATTGAAATCTCCACCCAGAATGATCATATATTTCCACGGATATAGACCTTTTGTATTCCGTTGAACAAATCCTCCCGTTTCTTGGGCTTTACAGAGTGAGCGTACACATTAACAAGAAGCCAATTCTGGAATTTCACCATAATTAGCTGAGAACTCCACAGTTCCGGTAACCTAGGTGATGGTTTCTTAGCGACAGTTGAGTTTATTAATATCCCCACACCTTCTTTCTTGCTAGGTGCGTTCCCTAGTATGTGGGTTTGCTGTTGTCTCCGGACTTAGTTAAATGCGACGATGGCAGTCCCCATATTAACCGTCATGTCCTGTCCGCATCTTCTGCTTCTTGTGCTGTGACCAAGTCCGTTTCTTGTATGAAAATAACCGTTGCCGGTTCTCCAGCTCCTCATTCAGTTTCTCGTGTGCGTAACTTAAATCCCATCACATTTTGTGTGATAATGTGAAAGTCTGTCACTGACCCGTGTAATTATCCATATTTCCGTAGCTTTTTGGCGACCCTCGTCTCGCTGGCGTGCCCTTAGGATCGGACCGATAAGAGCGGAGGCTCTTCTTGTTGGCGTGTGCCTATTCGTCTTGGGATACCTAGTTGACCTCCCGATCAGCAGCTAAAGACTCCATGAACGCCGCTAGCCGAGCCCATGCTCCCTTCTGGCCTTGTTCTAAAAAAAATCCATAGATGGCGTAATTCTGATTCTTTCTCGTGGCCTTGAAATGTCTGCGCAGTAGTGTCAGGATCAAATCCATCGGAGAGTACTCGCCTCCTGCCAGTAATGCTACTTATTCAGCGAACACGTGTGCTGCCAAAAGACTGTTCGTCAATGCCTTTTCATATCGTTGCGATCGAAGTCTAATGTTCGTTTTTTGGTCATACTTGGCCTCTTTTGAGCTCTTCCCATTCCTTGGAACTATTTATGATGACCTCTTTCTGGTCCGGTGTTAAGTCGGTTTTGACCCTGCATTCGGAATCAGTGGCTAGATGGCCATTTTACGTCTTTATTCTTGCCGATATCAATCATTTCATACCACAGCTGTGTACGCCAAGCTGTCGTCACCTTGTTTAACATGTTCTGGTGTAGTGCCTTTAGGAGGAATGGGGCGCAATTCATTGCCTGAAGCAGATGTAGCAACATGTTAAAGTCAGGTCTTATCGCATTTTGTCAGACAGCTTAACCCGCTGTAGCACTGGGAAACCTAACTTTTGGTTTGGTTCTCCCAAGTGCCTTTTAAGCGATTCCATTCGTTCATTCAGTCGTGTACTCCAAAATGGAGTACTAATAGGCCCTCCGTAAGCGTTTGTTGTGGCATAGGTTGGGTATCTCCAGTTCGATGCTGATTCGCCCCATTCAAGGTGTTCGGGATGCAATCCCGCCCTGTCGCTCCTTGACTCATTCCTGTCTCTGAGGTCGAAACATTTGGCTGGTCCATCATTGTCTGGCCTTCCGGGATTCCACATTGTTGATATGACGGGTCTGGACTGGTGTCCGGTTACCCTTGTCCACTCCCCTCATCTTTGTTGGTGCCGGTTGAAATCCGAGTCATCGCTGTCGCTGCTATCCGCCGTTGCGTCCACCACTTCACCGTTTCCGTCGAAATTCACCTCCGTCGTTTTCCTGTCCTGCATCCTCTGGCACCAAGGAGATTTGGTTTTTCTTCATAGCTTGCTCCCACTATTCGACATGATCTGGTTTTAAGGTCATAAATACTTCTTGCTCCATAAAGAAAAAATGGCACCGTTTCTGTACACAATATAGAACCTCGGTCATTTGGCAATCCTTAGTCTTAAGAATATCGTGAATTTCCAATTTGAGCGCATGGTGAATAGTTGATCCTTCCAGCTCCTGCAACAGTTGACAATAGTCGCCCTCCAGTTTTCCGGGTCCCAAGATTCTTCATGGCGGTACGCAGTCTTGGTCTCATCCTAGGCTAATTCTGTCGTTAGATTGCTGTTGGACCAGTATCTAAAGTTTGGATCCGTGATACTGCTAGCATCTCTATATCATCTCCCGCTCGTACCGCGCCTGGTAAAGCGTGATTTCCAAAATCCGATGAATACTGTGTTAGAAGATGCGTTAGAAGATGCTGTCCGGTTTAACTCGTGCACTTACGTCCATCCGATATCGATACTGCCAATGCCGTGGTGTATTGGTAATACCCGAGTACCATGTAGACATACCGTTAATAGGCCTCCTTAAAGAGCAGAACGATAGGTAGCTAGAGAATATTGGTCCCTGCTGCTAGCTTCAAGTTCTTGATCCTTGCAATGCCCTCTTGTAATGATAATGGATATTTCCTATTAAACAGGTACCTTTGTGACTACGCATTCCTGACTTCTGATATGAAATGGATTAACCCCATTCTGCGGACTTCGTGAATTGACTGAAGACAAAAATATCTCAGAAAATGTGATGTAGCTGCCTTGCGTGTCGTTACTGCTCCACGCGGCGGCCGGTACAAACTCCATTAATTTTCAGCCGCTTTCCGCATACTGCGTCAGATATTTCCTAAACTCATTTGCGGATTCCACATCCGACGTGTTTTTTGGCCTCCGCCTAGCGCTCGTAAAGTTTGTTTCGAACTTCAGGCGGAAACTTAAGATCGAAGTCCATAAGTGCTCTCGCGACATAACCTTGATTTAGATGTGCCGTTACCGCTTCCAAAAATCCCTCCCGACTGAGCTAGGATGGACGTGAACAAGGCTTGTACTACTGCGTACGCCTGGTAGTTTCCGGTCGCCGGCGTCGAAATGATATGCACCACAATTTGCTGTAATGCGCCTTCTAATCCCGTTTGGTGGCGCTGGGGCCTACTACTCGAGTCTCCTAGGTGAATATGCACTTTATTTGTTCGACGTCTAATAATCCTCTCCACGAAATGATGCGGTGTCCCTTCCATTCTGGCAAGGTCCGTCCGTCATTCATGACCAGGAGTAGGTGGCTTGGGTCTAAAATAAAACCCAACTTCGCCATGAGCGGGAGAATTAAGTTTTATTCCAGGACGAATGGGTCATCTCAGTCTCAGTCATAACGAGTCTTCAAACTCAGAATTTGAAAATTTCAGATTTCAGATTCAGAAATTTTTCCAGACTCAATTCTAGAGATCCTGTATCAAACAACTTCAAAACCAAACTGTTTCCAACCAAGCAATGACCACTGATCACCCACGATCCTATCGATGGGAAGGAAGATCCAACTGAAGAAGGAAGTAGCACCTCTAAATGTGCTAAAAAAGGCCGGCCGTCGGTACATTTTGGGCTGACTTCACAGATCACCCGACTTCTTTCAGTGAGAAGTATGTTACCGCAAACACTGTAACAAGACCCTTGGAAACCACGAGAAGTCGTGCAAAGGATCATTTGAGACCTTCAAACGCTTCTAAACAACTTTGGATGAACAGCCAGCATGGATTGCAACGCATGCCAATAAGAGCAAACAAAAAACTGCAGCTGGTCCATCTCCAAACAGAATTTCCAACACCAAGAGGTCATTGGGAACGTATCTGCTGCCTTCGGTGACGTCCAAAGTCCGTGGCAAGTTCCAGGAGACCATTGCCATGTATTTCTATATGACCGGAACTGCTTTCCAGCGGGTAGAAGATCCTAATTTCATGGCGGTTAGTCCCTATCAGACTCTTCGGAAGGTTGTAACAATAATGACAGCTCTGATGGTGATGGCAGCGCATAAAAATATCTTGTCACGGTGCAATGCCTTCGGAAGTCAAAGTCTTTTAGGGAATTCGCTTGAAGTCAGAATCCCTGGTTTCGAGAGGCGTCACTGACTTTGCTATCACCGAGGAAATCGAGCAAGTACAAATGAGACCTCTCCAGATCAAGCGAATTGGACCGGCTTTCTAAGAATGGAAAGTCAACTCAGGCCACACACAGGTGAAGGCAATCCGATGGGTACTGTCAATCAATGTATGCTCACCACGTGTTGAGGTTGGCGAACATGGGAAATCCCAATAACCCCCAACTACACCTAACGATTTACTGCACATGAAGTGGCTAAGAATCTGGGGGGGGCAAGTACATGAGGGTTAAATACTAGCTACTCAAAGACCTTGCTGCTTTACCAACGACAGGACAGGATCCATTGGGATGGAGTGGAACCATCACAAGACAATCCTTATAATCAAGAAAATAAATGTGATACCTATCGGGGTCTCATCTTCGAAGCTCATCGACAACTACATGAGCATCCATGGCATCTACTTACCGAAGTAGGAGAAGATCGAGTCCGAACTGCTTTCGGAGATTTTTGCATCGCCGAAATGCGCATAGAATCTTCGAAAAATGGGAGAAACGACGAGACCAAGATCATTGGACTGGGGATATACAAAGCCAAACACCCTACGCTTGGAATATTTTCACGCATTTACAGATTATCAACTATGAGGGTTGTATAGAGTAGTCACACTACAGCTCAATACCGATTATACTGAATATATGACTGAAGGGGCTGTCATCTCAGCCATGAGTATGACAGACCCGGGAAAGGGGTAACACATATATACTGGAATATACGTGTTTTTTGCAACCAACAAGAAATTTGCAACAAGTTGTAAAAACTCGTGATAGTGACACACTGTCACAAAATGAAACTGAAAAAGTACTGTAAGCTGGTTAGTGTATTATCCACATAGAGGTTTTATACCGACATGTACTATAATGTCGTGTCAGCAGCTCTTTTAATAGGATGAAGGAGATCATCCATACAGGGTGAAAACTTGTACTGACGTTGAGGCGGTACTAAAAGAAGAACGACAAGTCGAGGAGCTGGATGATCTCTGCGCTTTTATGTGGTTGGAGCGAATAAAACTAGCAAGCTTATATGTCTTCCTTTTTTGAAATGCAGGTTTCAGCAACACAGACAGGAGAGATAGGATGGAACAAAGAATGCGAATTGGGCTGGGGGAGCAATTGCAGTACATCGAATATTGCATCAATAAAAATTTGCAGCGTTCATTATGTTTTGTCTAAAGCCTGAAACCACCGACCTTGAAAAACGCATCGAGACATGGCAATGGCTGGGAGTCACCCGCAAAATTAGCGTTGGGCAAGTAGACGGCGAACTATTTGTAAATTAAGTCACTTTTCCGTATTGTTTCTGTCTGCTTAGACTTGGGACCTGGTGGGAACTGAATGGTGGTGGAAGTGTTGTAACTACGTTGGGTTGGATCCGAAAGACGGAATTCCATATGGATCACTTCCTGTACCGCATACTACTGTTGTAAACCAGCAACAAATATCCCGGAGAAAGTCGGACTTGCTAGTTAAACGGTAATATTAATTGAAACCGCCCCATCCACCTGGACCAATCACCAAGTGGGAGTCTGCTAATGCAAAATAAATACTTTAGCAATAATAATTTTATTATTAAATGAATAAAATTGTTTAAAATATGTAAGCAATAATTAGTTGTAAATTATTGCTTACATATTATAAAAAAAGCTGGTGTCGGCGCGAGAATTTTACATATGTGGCTTATTTCACATTGTCTCAAAAATCGTATTATTTTTCTGACCTAACACTGCTGTTTGTAGATAATTCCATTGAAGGTTTTAGCTGTTTTATCTTCTTGGTATAGTGAAGGACCCAATTTGGTCCGTTCTATCGTTGAAGCTCCCACAAGCACTGAACCCGTGCTTGACTTGAATTGTTTCCGTTGCGACGCCGGTCCTGTAATTAACAGACGACTCGTGTACATGTATTTAATCCGACGGGCAAGCTTAATCTAAATAGGTAATAACATATACCACGTTGACCACATCTGGAGTGATACACCAATGAATATACCCATTCTTTCAAAATGAGGTATTTCTTGTGATAAGGGTGGTGTTAAAAACACCAAGATAAATATGCAGCCTTGGCTCCGCAATGATTAAGGCTACAGAGAGTATGGTTTAGATTTAAGCCGATGTGAACTTGGTCACTGCCTTTGAGCCCTCCAAAACAGCGTGCTTTGCCAAATCTCAAGGCAGCATAAGACGGACAGCCGTTTGAATCTCACGGCTGGACAGCGTCAATGGCTTGTTGTGAGGGGAAAGTTTGCCGGCTTTCGAAGCAATGCGCTCAAAAACATCGGTTAAGAAAGAGTTCATGTACGTTGAGTAGGCTGAACAGGCTTCTAGCCGTGGCCTTGCCCGACTTGGTAGCAGCCTTAGCCCCCTTCTTCGAGGGAGTCTTTGCCATTGTTAATGATGTTAAAATCTGCTTTTATGGTAGGATTCAAATCCCGAAAAGAACTATAGTGTGCAGCACAATGCCATACTCGTAATATTCCCGCACTTGACTCAAATATCGATAACCATGCGTCTTTAAATGATAGACTCTTTTCATCGAAGCAAGCAAACAACAACATATTGAGTAGTTGTGTTAACAGGCTGGGCGACCATAGCTGATGATGGAAAGACAGAAGTGCTTTGTGGCACAAAAATTCGAGCTCGAAAGTAATTGAGGTTTTGATTAATATTTATTTGAAAGGGTTATGTAATACAAAAAATATTTTAACTTTTTACGCCAAATAGTAGTGACTTTTGACGAGTGTTGCAAAATTCTCGTACATTCCAGTGGTGTGGGGGTGCTGACGAGCAGAAGCATTGTGAAGAAGAATGATAAACGGATGCGGTGGAGCCGATTTCCATATCCATAAGCAAAGCCGTGAGGGAAGTCGGATTCCCACTAGCCCGGACGACCAACTATCGGAGGGGGTAATCCGTTGATCCTGATCAGCGTCAGGGTTGGATGAGTTATCACTATGATGACTAATCCAATCCTCCCGGTCTTCTGACCGGTTGTCATGTATGATAGAATTCATGTTAATCTTCATCTCACCTTTGTGGTGAAGTGCTCCAAAAGTTAACGGACTAATGATGATGGATGCCCACATCGGATTGGCTGAAATGTCACCCTAAGCCGGATGCCC
>MIQA02000848.1:0-10030 GCA_001887855.2 Sclerospora graminicola | reverse complement strand
GGAACGTGTTGGCACTGATTTGATTTCTGTTCAGGAGAGTGACAATATCACCAGTGCGCCTAGTGCAACTACAGTTAAAACGATGTCTGAGAATGTGGGCGATATTTCCCATATTTTAATTTTAAAATGGAACTCAGACAAACGTAAAGGATCAAAGGGCTTCTTTTCGGACAGTAAAGACTCCAAACCACAAACAGCAAAGATCCCGACTAATGATGTACAGCAAAAAAAGTAAAAGCACCAGAGTATTTGAATGACATCATTATTCATGTGCTTAAGTTTTCATTTGAGGCTGTCGAGACGTTCGCCGCGGATGCTACTGGCAGGTTTTCTCAAGGCGTCTCACACGCATCCCAAACTTCGAAGAAATCCATTCTGAAGTGCCCAACTTTTAATTTGTGGATTTTGCTCCACGTGGAGCTGCACTTGCTTCTTTTCGTCCAGCGTAAGTTGTCTGGCGCCCATGGCTTAATGGTAAAAACTTAAAAAAAATGACTCAGGAAAAGAGGGAATTCGAGCCTCCATACAAAAATAAAGTGTGTTGATTGGTGCAGAGACTTGTGGTTTCAGATACAGGATTTGTACCAGTTCTCATATGGAGGTCTGACTGTATCATATATTAGTAACTTAGGTATTGTGATATTCATCCAATTTGGCTAAAAGAATAGTAAATCTGCCAGATTAAGAGGCTTATTTATATTTGTGAACCTTATTTAATAAATAAATACGTCATGTAACCCTCGATAATGTCCGTAACCCTCGATTTATTTAGCTTATAAGGTGGGCCTTACAAATCAGAGAAAGGCAGATTTCCACGACGAATGCCGGTTCTTTGACTGGCATTCTGCGACAAATAGTTTTCAAAACGACAGGAAGCAGAATAGCGATTTTTTTATCTCTCTGTTTAGTATTCAGGTTCGTTTTGCTTCATGAAAATTTCCATCCTGCAGTTTCTTTAATTATTTTATTTCGTGCTTTTTCTTAAGGTCTTGACCGCGAGCGCAAAAGTTGCGGCCGAAGAGAACACTAGCCCTTCCATCACAAAGTTACTATGATGTTGCTGAAGAAGCATGTCAGCGAAAAAGATGGTGTTGGATCTGTGGTGCTGCGCGCTGAGGATCCGGAAGACATGTAGCATATCTACAATCTCATTCACGTGACGGACTTGGTCAAAACCACAACAATACGCAAGGTAGTAGCGAGTTAGAAGCGAAAATACCTAAGCTCTTACTTAATCACGTGGTTCTGCAGGTGGTCAAGGAAGGCGTAACGGGCTCTATTAGCAGCCAACGCGTGCGGATGACGCTACAGATTATGGTTCGTTATTTGTGAAATAGTTTGTTCGGCATTTGGAACTAATAATGGATAATGTGTAGGTGGAGCAAGTAAATTTCGATCCGTGCTCTGTGTACTGCGTATCAAGGGCAAAAATGTCATGGAGAGTCAACACGTTAGGGTATGGAGTATTTCACTTCTATATGAACTATTTATATCGAAGAAATGTGGAATTAACTTATTTACTGCTTCGTGGACAGATGGGAGCATACCACACGCTCGATCTCGAGATGAACCGCGACTTCACGCTGACCAAAAACTGCTGGGATATCATGTCATTTTTACACGAGCTAGCTGCTGTATTGTACCCATGCTATTCTGAACAAGCATCAGCGCCACATATTCATTATCACCATCATCAGTGATTTCATCAATGTTGTTGTTATCTGAGGTGTCGTCGCTGAAAAACCAGTCTGACGATGCTGTTCGATCTGAACCACACACTTGCGTGATACGATCTGCACACGAAGACGGTCCGCTGTTTCGCTGTAAATGTCAGATAGTTCAAAAGTTGAAGGTAAATTCGCTGGTAATTGGAACTCGAAATGGTAAACGTAGTCGCCGGCATCATAAAGTGTAAACGGCGTCAATTCAATCTTTTCGAGTCCTTTCTTCTTTTTTTTTTAAATTAATTCAGCACATTGCTATAGTTTATTTTAAAAAGACGATTCTGACGGAGCGAATTAAGTGCCCGTCGATGACAAATTAACCATGTAAGAATGCAGCATAGTAGTACATACACTTCAGTACGAGTCGACATAATTGGAATTAATGCGGCCAGTTTTGTCCAGTTGAAGACTTTCAAGCCACTGCGCTGGTTTGGCACAATCAGTAGGGATCTTGACTTCGATCGCTGGTCCCCCACCATAGATGTTTTGATAGTAGTCCCAGCTCGGTTTGTTGATCATCCGAAAATCCTTTTTAATGAGGAGGTCGGTTTTGATCTGGAGCGTTCCGTTTGATAGATCATCTGAAATCAGCGGCATGTTGTCAACCGTGCCAGGATTGTAAGCCTCTGCGCCCTTGTACTTTGAGACGAAGAGTAGCCATGAACGAATCCATTCGGCGTTCACAGCAAACCACGTCTCGCCTGGATTGGGTTCCGTCTGATGAAAACTCTGCAATTTGCGCACTTCGGCACGAACATTGTGCACTACGAGCGAATTCGAGCTGCGTCCAAACTCGTCTTCATGTGCAACAATTGTATTCACCATGTTAGATACACGACCATCAGTCATGACTGTGTAATTAGACGGCACGCCGTAGCCGTTAAATCGAACTATGAGTTTCCCGGCCTTGCGATTGCACGGGCCTTCGAGAGCGTCTCGCCGTATCATTTCATCTGTCGGCTGTAGGTTGAACGTCTGTTCATGGGGAGGTTGCAGCTTAAGCTATAGAATATCCCGCAGCGACAGCGTCAATTGTCCGATGTCTCTCTTCACCATCCCGAATCTCTCAATATGCCGCACAGTAAAGAAGACACCCACGACATTATCCGTGTTCACGTCTCCAAAGTCCACATCAAAGTTCCAGATTGGGTTAAGTGAGCTCTTGACCACTTTCGACTTAAAAGGCTTTGTAGAGTGTCCACGATGATGGCTCCCTGTAGGAAGAGATGTCATACTGTTGCTGAGGGTCTGCATACCCGGCGGCATTTTTAAATCATTGTCCATGTCCCATCCGGCACTATGCTGGAGTTTACTCGAACCGTCGTCGTGAACAAGTGATACCTCGACCATAGGATTGCTAGTAATGCCTTTGATCATCGGACGTAGATCCATGGCGGCCACCACACGCACGGATACGACGCACGGTGTCGTCATGGCGTCCAATGCGGCCGAGCCAGGCATCAATAGCGGCTGATCATGGCGTGGCGTCAACTCCATGGCGCCGAAGCGGCTAGACGCTGTCGTAGTCATCATGGCGTTTGCACAATGAAGATCATGGCGTTTGCACAATCACCGCCCGCCACCTAAGTTCGCTGGAGTACATATCGAACACGTTTTGACACGTTTTTTTAAGATTACCCGGAATGCGTAACCATCCGAGTACCCTGATTTAGTATTCCGGGTAACCCTCTATAAGACCCTTTTCATACCCTCGTAAACAGCGGATTTGGGACAGGCAAATAACTTAAATTCGACAATACCATATATTATTATTATTGACCGATACATTCATTGATCATGGAGGCGCTCAAAAAGACCAACGAAGAGGAAAAGCGCCACCAAAAATGCGAGGATATGCGCGACAAAGCGCTTATTAGCTGTGGGTAAATTAAGTTCATAAAATATTCGCAAGACATATTGCTGAGACTTTTGCATTGTTGACAGGCCCGCGTGTGAAGTTTTTGATAAATGCCATGGAAAAAGTAGGATGCATAATAGAGCCGGGCTTTTTCTCCAGTGTGGATTGCGAGGCAAAAATCAATGGAGGGTTTCATTTGGATAGCGAGGGCAAGCCTGGGGTGCGTGATTCCTGCAGTTACGTATATATTGATGCGAATAACCTGGGATGAATATGAAAAGGTGCTGTTGTGCCAGAACCACATCCCGGACCAAGAGTGGATGGATCGCACCATAGCGCATGAGTTGGTTCACGCATTTGATCACTGCCGCAACAAGGTTGACTGGAACAAGTGCGAGCATCACGCTTGTAGCGAGGTAATCTGGAGAAGTATGTCTTTCTTTAAACTTGGTTGCACTCTGATCGTTATACATTATGTAGATCCGTGCCGCAGCGTTAAGTGGTGATTGCAATTGGAAGTACGAGTTCTTTCGAAAAAATTTCAACATCACCAAGCAGCACCAGGTACGTCTGTCTGCAACTTCCTGTCAAACATACAGCAGAAAAAGTCCTTTTCACGTAAAATTTTATTTGCTTTACTACCATAGCTCTGCACGCGAAGAAGAGCAAAGTTGTCTCTCGAACAGAATGAAGCTTGCGAGGGCAGGGTACGTGTCAACTGTAAACCTGTCGTGTCCAAATTTGCTCTGTAATGATTACTGTCTTCATAGGCAGACGAGTGCATCAACAAGGTGTTCGACTCGTGCTACCGCGACTGGTCGCCATTCCGCGAGATTCCTTAGTTCAATCGAACGGCGAACCTACACGCTACACAACCTGTAACGCAGCAATAGAGACAGCAGTTTTAGAAATCTGAATCTGCTTGTTGATTGGTCTATAATAGATATGATATCAGCTTACCAGTCTCCATTAACCGCAATGGCGATACAGCCAGCAGATGCTGGGATGACCTCGGCGCCAGTAGAAACGACAATCGACGTCTTAGCCAGTCCAACGTCATCACCAAAATATTCATCTCCCGTGGCCAAGAAAAGGCGTGTTGAGAGACGCGAGCGACTACATAAGAGTGCTCTATGCAAACACTACGACAAGCCTGGCGGTTGTCCGTTCCCTAACTGCAAATTTGCCCATGGACGGTGCGCTTCTTGCTCATTGTCTGCGATATCTCTAGTCTCTTATTTTACGATAGTAGTTTTCTTGTACTTGTAGAGTTGAAATTAATGACAATGACCCGCACTCGGTAACGGCTCAGCGAAGACTCATCAGAGAGCAAGCGATTGATCGCGCAGAGGAGCAATTTCTGGCGGTCGACGGAAGATCCACCAGCTCCAAACGTAGAGGAACAATGGTCAGCATTAGTTGTGGTGTCATGGTAATAAGATTTGTTATTATGGTGGCTAATTTATTGTGTGAGGTTGTCAGATTGAGCGCTACTACACGGAGATGTTCTCTTGTGACATAATGGGCAAGATAAAGGAAGACCAGTATGTACACATGCACTCGAATCGACTGTGTGTTGTGGGTGTTGCTGAATCCCACCCGGTGATGCAGGAAAAGTTGGTTAGTGTCGAGTTCGCGCGGAATTTGCTGGAGAACCGAGTCACGGGAAAGAAGAAAAAAGGTGGGTATTTCATGCTACCAAATACAGTGGTATGCATCCTCAAGTGTAAGAGCGGTCGCGAGTTCACGCTATATAGCTGCATTCGAGGCTCGTTGATAGAAGTTAATGAACGTCTTCTAAAGGACCCGGAGTTGCTGAAGCGAAAGGTACGTTAATTCGTTATAGAATAGCAATAACTTGATAGCGGCACCAACAATCATCTCTTGCTTGAGTGATTGTAGCACCAGTCCGACGGCTACCTTATCATCATTCAGCCGAAAAAAATGGAAGTCGCAGAGATTCAGGAATCGCTACTTTCAAAGACCGAATATCGGCAATTCCGCTTTTTTTCAAATTCGAAGGAGCTGGGCAAATCAAAAGAGAATACTTCGAAATCAGCGTCGAAAAATATTGAAGAGAAGCCAAGATGTGATAGTGGAGAGTAGAGCATCGAGCAGAAAACAAGACTTCGATCTGTTTTAATATTTTCATTGCGGGTAATTTGAGCACCAACAATTAGAAATTCACGTAATGCTTTTGTACAGTCAAGGGGTGCTTGCTGCCTTGCCGTTGTCTGTGCCTAGAAAGACAAATCAGAAATATCAACCGTTATAGGGTATTGATCTTTCTTATATTTTGCTAAGTACGATTTTGAGACCACTGTGATATCTACCGCAAAACATTAGTTGTATCCGACGTCCGACGATAATATTTATCCAATCAAAACACCCCATTCCATAGCAGAAATCCTTTTGTTCTACATGTATCCGACAGAATGCACTCACTGACAGCCAAAATCGATTCGGCTTCATTGCGCTTATTATAGAGGCACTCGTCAACGTACTTTATGGCAAACCATTCATTAGACAGGAATGGAAAATGAAGCAGCGTCCGCACGTTTCTTCTGCGAAGAGCTGGAAGAAGATCTCGCCTTACGGATACAAAGAAAGACAGAGTCAGAAACAGGGTCGAATGAGAAGCTACCAGTACCCGCGCAGCAGACAGTCGATCTCATCGCGCGCAATATCATAGGTCGCCACACGCTGTTTGAGTCTCCATTTGGCATGCGCGCCCTGTGCTACGCAGACTTCACAGCCAGTAGCAAACCTTTGCAATGTGTTGAAAACTATTTGAATCAAGAAGTCATGCCGCTCTACGGAAACACACACACCACCACGTCGATTACAGGACTGCAAACCACTTGCTTTCGACACGAGGCAGGGTAGATTGTGGCCCAGGCCGTAAACGCCAAGATCACAGGCCAAGGGGCCAAAGACTGCGTGCTATTCACGGGACAGGGTAGTACTAGTGCAGTTGTCAAGCTAGTGCAGGCTCTTGGACTGTAGCGGCTCAACATCGATGCAGCGCCAGACCAGCGACCCGTCGTTTTTATTGGACCCTTTGAGCACCATTCCAATCTGCTTCCATGGCGTGAAAGTGCTGCGGAAATTGTGACTATCTCTGAGAATGAAGAAGGACAAATGGACCTGAACATGCTGCGGACGGAGCTAGAGATCCACACCACGCGTCCGCTTAAAATTGGCCCGTTCTCGGCGGCGTCTAATTTGACAGGTGTGCTGACAAATGTTAATGAAGTATCTGCATTGCTACATCAATACGGTGCGTTGGCATGCTGGGATTATGCCACTTGTGCGCCGTATGTGAATATCAATATGAATCCCGTGGTGACGAATGAGCAACGCCCATTTGTCTGTAAGGACGCCGTCTTCATCTCAGGACACAAGTTCATTGTAGGTCCTGCTCACCTGGTGTCCTTGTTGTCAAGAAACGCTTGCTCACAAATGCAGTGCCTACGGTCCCTGGAGGTGGCTGTACTTTTGTTACTGAGAATGACCACCGCTACTTGTCAAACCGAGTAGAGCGTGAAGAGGGCGGCACCGGACATTATAGGCAGCATTCGTCTGGGTCTCGCGTTCGAGCTGAAGCAGCGCGTTGGAACAAAAACCTTATGATGTTGGAACAACGCCATGTACGGCGCATTCGTGAATCACTTTTGCAAAACAAACACATTGTGCTCTTGGGACGACATGACAAAAGTGTGGAGCAGATCCCCGTGTTTTCGTTTCTTGTGCGCTTTAGTGACCGTTTCGAAAAATATATGTTAGTGTTGCTTCTTTGAACAGACGAGTTGAAATTTAATTAACTTACCAATTTATGTGCGGGGCATTAACGGGGTTTGAGCTCGCGACAACCCTGCTCGCCGAAGCGCCCTTAATAAGTACTTAACCACTCGGACTGTCAGCACATGTGGAAATGGCTGCGGCAAACAACACCCTTGTCGTTCAGTTCAGTATAAAATGTCAGAGGGGGAACATCACATTCCACAGGTTCTCAGGAAAATTATTTTTTTCGGAGGATGACTGTCGGACACAAGTAATGTTTTGCGGTAATCAGGGCTGGTAAAAACCTACATTTTTTGGAACTGGAAAGTAGGTTTGAATAAATAAAACCTAGATTGATCAGTTTCCACAGCCCACGCGTTAAGGCAAGCTTGACTCCGCCTTAAAAAGAAAAAAAACATATCCAATTTTACGAGAATTATATCTGATTATTGCTTTATGTGTTACTGACCATACTTTGAGTTTGGTACTCAACAAGAATGTGGCGATAAGATCTCTGCAATTGGGTCTTGAAAGTTTATGAGGTTGAAATTCTGATATCGCGATTAAAATCTACTTCTGCCAGCGCATTCAGTTTTTTGTTTTATTCCAAACCTGATTAAAACCTAGTGCATTTAAACCTATGCTTGCCAGCCCTGTATCTAATGCGCCTGTCTGAAACGCCTGAATGTTATTTACAGGACTTCTAATATATGATCAGCGGGTTCAGATCAGCCCCTTCTCGATTGAAATAGGACTACCACGACTACTACTAAGACGGCGATAATTCAGACGTGTGATGATCCCGTCCCGGGGCCGGGAGTATTTAATGGCGAGCAGCGCCAAGGACCCGTCCAGTCACAAGTACTGGATTCGTCTAGTGGGGACGAAATCGTTGCCGAACTCAACCCTCGCAATCCAGCGCTCAGGATGTTGACATGAATAGTACGAGCACTTACCGCATAAAACTCCAAGATATGCATACCGGTACCGTATCGGTGTCACCGGATTCTAAACTGGGCTCCTGTCCAAAACCAGGACAAGAATCCGTCAGTACTCACTGTCAAACTGGTACAAACACTACCAGTTTAGGGGCATTCTAAACCGGTAAGTCAGAGGTAGTAGTGGGTTCGATCATCACACAACACAAATTTAGGAAAATGCCCTTTCCTAAATCGTTGCCGAAACTCAACCCTCGCAATCCAGCGCTCAGGATGTTGAAATGGACAGTACGAGCACTTACCGCATAAAACTCCAAGATTTGCATACCGGTACCGTATCGGTGTCACCGGATTCTAAACTGGGCTCCTGTCCAAAACCAGGACAAGAATCCATCAGTACTCACTGTCAAACTGGTACAAATACTACCAGTTTAGGGGCATTCTAAACCGGTAAGTCAGAGGTAGTAGTGGGTTCGATCATCACACAAATTTAGGAAAGGGCTCTTTCCTAAATTTGTGTTGTGTGATGATGGAAAGGGCCCTTTCCTAAATTTGTGTTGTGTGATGATCGAACCCACTACCTCTGACATACCGGTCATGACCCCATAGAATTCACGGATTTTCATTGGATAATTCAGAGAAGGGGTGGGGGTGCTGTTTTTTGGCCGTGACCCGTGACCCGAAGGTGGGGTGATGACCCACCTCGGGTCATGACCCCACCGGAGTCTAAATTGTTAATGACAACGTATACATTCTTCCCGGTCACTTGCCGGGGCCGTTTCCGAGCTATTCTTTCGCGCAAGGTCCAATTACAACTTCTAGCGGTCAATGCTGGACATCAGAATGGACATGGCGTAAATAAAAGAGATGTATACTAAAGGGACCACTATGAGTCATGTTTGCTAACTGCAATCACACGTTAGTTCCGTGTATGAAATTTTTATATCTACCAAATGATCTACTGCCTTGCGACTGGAGATCAGACATAGGTTGTATCTGCCGATTTCAACACTCTTCATGTTAGGGCTGTCTTTCGCTGTGATTTTTTACACCAATGGGTCATAACCCTCTTAGGAATGCTGTTAGAAATTTCGGGTTTTGCACAAAATAGCGTTTAAGGTATTTTGGTACTTTACACCAACGAAAGTGGTACAAAACTGGTACACAGTGGTTATATCAAATTTCTATTTTTTGCAGTGTGAACTTTAGAAATAGAAACACACAAAGTCGAAGTTGAAGTCGCATGGATTTTCTGGGATGGCGGGTTGGTTATACAAGTCAAGAATAGGATTAAGAGCAGTAGAAGGTATCGAATAGTTAGCCGATAATCACTTCTCAATATACATTGCATTGCTAACTACAACCTTGAATTATTATTCAATTATCAGCATCAAGCTAAGTTCACCTACTGGCCTACGTTCGACTGTCTACTATTGTAATGGGGTGCCATTACATAAGTGATATTTAAGTTGAAATATCACAGTTCAACTTCAGACTTAATGTCTGACATGCGAATATTGGATTATAAGTTGATATAATCCACCTTGAGAACAGACTCTGATACAATTACCGAATCTAATAAGTAATCTAATGATAAAGATATCATTTAGATCAGCTTTATACTACATGTTTGTATGATTAGTTTTGATTCAATTATAGTTATTAACTCTAAACCACTCATACTATATTCACTCTTAAACTTACCTTCTTGTAGACACGTGGCCCTA
>MIQA02000847.1:0-31858 GCA_001887855.2 Sclerospora graminicola | reverse complement strand
CCCGGATCTCTTGGAGACCCTGGATATCACCGCGAGTCCCTAGCGGGCGAAAGACCTAACCTGTCAAATTTGTTGACGATGTTGTGTCGGGTGCATTGGGGGAAGGCATATCGCCCCCAATGCTGCTGAAGATGGAAGGATGCGATGGTCGCCTCGGATTGGGGGAGTTCGAGGTTGACATTAAAGAAGAAGTTACTCCCCTAGAGGCTCCGCCGGGGGCGGATTACGGTACTGTGCCGGATTACGGTAATACTCACCGTAATGCCGGCCGCTACACCCCGGCTGGAGCCGGATCGGATTATGGTGCAAGTCGCCAAAGTCCGAGGAAGGATCATGGTCTCGACCATGATCCTAACAAACAAATGCATATTATGGATATAAAAGAAGAAAAAATTAAGAAAGAAGAAGCGGAAGTCGGATACGACCGGAGTGGGAAGCCGGCCGGATCGGGACCAAGTCGCGATCCGGCCCACCTACCCCTAAAGAGACCGGATTGGCAGGAATCGGATTATCCGACCCGCAAAGATAGGCCGCGTTTCGAAGAAGAAGAAGAAAAGCAGGACGGCCTATCAACGGATACAGACTTGGAGCGTGCTTTCCATCTTCACGAGTTGGGGCAGTTCTTGCGGACGGATAAGGTGCTGAAAATAACACGGCCGAAGATCATAGGCGGATTGAAAGGTCCCGTCTCTCCCCCAACTCTCTCAGACGGCCACGTGCCCCTTATTAGAGGACTATTCGATCAACTCAAACAAGCCGGCATTAACACCGGCGTGTTCGATCCGAACGAGCTGTTTGATCTGAAGGTGGACAAGTTGAAGGAGGCATCCAGCGCACTGCACGACCGCCTGGTACCGCTAGTGGGCTGTTCGCCGCCGTCGAAGAAGATGACTGCCACGACTGGAGTGGCGCCGTCCACGCCGCCGGCAGCAAGCAGACCGGCCGGGATACACTCGGGTTCTTCTCAGTACGAGTCTGCCCCTTCGGAAGCGGACTCATCCGACTCATCGGTGGGTATCACCCGTATGACGCTTGGTCCAAGGGGAGCAGCGCGTGTGGCGACGGCCATGAGACTTGGAGAACGCGAGGATCCGGGTACGCCCGAGCGGAAGAACGCCGGCCAGTACAGCGTACAGGCCTGGCGGACAGCGACGGCGGATCCAGAACCGAAGGAGAAAGACGAAGACGCGGATGGGCGGATTAAGAAGGAATGCCAATCTGGCAGCCCGGCTGCCCCTCAAGCCGCCCCTCAAGTCGCCCCTCAAGTCGCTCCTCAGGTGCCGGATCACCTGCAAAACATGTTCTCGGCGATGATGGAGCGATATTTGGAAGAGAAACGTCGGCTGAGCGCCAGCCGCTGCAGTCCGAAGTCACCGGACCAGCCAGCTCGTCGTGGAACGCAGGCCCCCGGACCAGTCCAGTACTATGCGAGGGAACCGAGCGACGAAGACATGGAGTCGGTGCAGTCCAAGCAGAGTGAACCCCATGCCGCCCCGCCAGGCCGCCAGACAGGTCGCCGGACCGGACGTCGGCCAACGAACAGGAAGCTGTCTCTCAGCGACGTGGATATGGAATCCGTCAAGTCGGCCAAGTACCATTACGATCCGGATGACCGATGGCTCGCCGAGCCCACATGGCCTCGGCCCAAGCGTTTGATTCGGATTCGGGAGCGATCGCGAGGTGCGAATGTCGGCCACGTCCGAGCTAAAAGACTTCACCGGACGTGACACGGACGAGGACCAACCCCGAGGATGGCTGAGCAAGACGAAGTCGGCATTTCTTAGAGACCGGACGTCGGACTATGAGAAATGCCTGATCTTCGGGGATTTGATGAAAGGTCCAGCGAAAAACCGGATCCAACAGCTCAGCCGGGAAATCCGAGCCAACTGGAAGGGATTGGCCGATGCGTTCGAAGAACAATACTGTGGATCTGGAACATCGGCGGCGCGTCAATACTTCCACACCAAGAAGCGGGCGGATGAGACCCCCCTGGAGTATCTCCATCGCTTAAATGTCGCTGGCATAGGGGCGGATATCCCGGTTAAAGAAGATGTCAGCCGGTCGGAAGCCGTTCGTGAACATGTGGAGCATTTTATCAGTACGTTGGACGATCGGTAGCTGGCGGACCAGCTGGCGTTACTGCGATTGAAGAACACCACGGAGCTGGAATTGACGCTGCGCACCTACCTAAGAGCGAAGAAGCGAGGCCCCAAGTCTGCAGTGGAACCGGCCGTTTCAAGTCCCGTTTTAACGCGGATCAAGGAAGTCGGCCGCCATCTACCAGGACGGCCCGAGCCGTCCGCATGGTCGCCCGAGCGTCAGACGCGACCAGCTAGGAAGAGGAGTATCAGCGATCCGGGGGCGAGTCCGAGGAGGAGCAGTACCGGTACCTTTTCTCGGCAGAAGCCAGCCAGGCTGCCAGACGGGTCCGGTCAGCCGAAGGGTTTTCCGGCTCGAACTGACCAGGATTACCCCAGGCGCAAATGTACTCACTGTGGGTCCATCAAGCATGACGACCGGAGCTGTTGGAAGCGGCTGACGTGCAAGAAGTGCGAGAGGAAGGGACATCCGGCGGAACACTGCCTGCTTACGTGTAAGACTTGCGGGGAGGTGCACGAGGCGGGACTGTGCCCAACTGAAGAATTCTACAACCAGATGAAGAAGTGGTACGTCCCGACCAAGCATGCTGGAATGCTGCCGCCCGGAGTGGAAAAGATGTTAAACTAGATCGCTCGCCAGGTTGAAATCTGGTTCGAGCCGAGCGGTCTAGTGTTAGTATCTATGCATATGTCGGTAAGGAGGATAATCAAGAAGCAAAGCAAAGCGTAACCGACAATACGTGTAAGTTTGACGATTACGTCATCCGGTCCCCGGGCAGCACGGCTGACCCCTTCCTGGTGAGCAGTATACGGACGGATGAGTATTCTCGGTCTGAAGTGCGTATGGAATTGAACCTGTTACCGGGCGAGTCGCGAGGTTATTGGAAATATCATTCGCCGGATAAATGGTTGAAGCAGGCCAAGGCGGATGGGAAAATCAATAACCAGAAAGCTACCATGCTGTTCGACTCTGGCGCGGAAGTGTCTATCGTGGACACCACCTTTGCTCGTAAGGTGGGGTGTGAAATAGACGAGACGAAGCGGCAGGAGTGTATCGGCATTGGAGAAAGTTCATACATGACCCAAGGAAGGACAAGAGTTAAGATTACGTTGGCTGGGTCTTTGGTGTATTACTTTACCGCCTGGGTAGGCAAGCTGGCTGGGCAGGATGCAATTCTGGGTATGGACTTTATGGTCCCAGCCGGCATACGATTGGATTTATCGCATGGAACATTGACGTTGCCGGATGAGGTACAGATCCAGCTGGCCGGCCGGCGGCCCTTATATGGTGCCCACGTCCAGTTCCTCAAGTTAGGTCAGTTTGTAGCGGTGCCAGTGGGAAAAGCGGTGGAAGTAATGGTACGACCACACGACAGGCGGAGTAAGTTATGGCTGACAAGGGGCGAGTGCTGGGTACCCTCGTTTGTTAAGGGGGATGGTCATCTCAACTCTGTAAGCGTGACCAACATCTCGGAAAGGCCCCTCACCTTGCATGAAGACGTGATCATTGGAATGTGGCTGGCCGAGACAAGGTGCGGGCTATGTCACTATCGGCTCAAGACGCTATATCGAGTGGCAAAACCTGGCCTTTCAGGCAACCACCGATCTCGTCAGCCAAGAGGAAGAATTGGAAGAGGACCAGACGCCGATGGCGGCTAAACCCGAGTACCGAACCCCCTCTAAGATATTGACGCGGAGCCGGCCGTCGCCGGATCCGGCTGAACGTATTGGCTGAGACTATGCCCCGATCGCCGAACTGGTTTTGCCCACCCAGAGGAAGACGGACGAACGACAGAATCGGGAGGAAGGACAAAGCAGAGTTACATATGCGGAAAACCCCGATGGCGGATGGTTTGATGACCGTGGTGAAGGCGGATCGACCCATTCGGCCGATCAAAATTCGGAAAAAGCCGAAGGCGGATCGAACCAGCCGGCCGATCAGAATTCGGAAATAGCCGAAGGCGGATCGACCAAGCCGGCCGATCGTAATTCGGAAATAGCCGAAGGCGGATCGAACCAGCCGGCCGATCAGAATTCGGAAATAGCCGAAGGCGGATCGACCAAGCCGGCCGATCGTAATTCGGAAATAGCCGAAGGCGGATCGACCCAGCCGGCTGATCAAAATTCGGAAATAGCCGAAGGCGGATCGACCCAGCCGGCCGATCAGGATCCCGAAGTAGTCGAAGCTGACCAAGTCTGCATTCATGAAGGGGGCGAGTTATATAGTGAAGATATGAAGGATCAGATGGCGGTGCTACCTGAGGTAACCCCCTGCCCCCCAATGGTTACTATTGGCGATCTGCAAGTGGGAGACCCGGATGTGAACACCCCGGAAGATATTAGCAGGCTGAAGGATATCATATGGAAAAGAAAACATCTGCTGATCGGACCAGGAAACACACTTCCTCCGGCCGCCCATGGGGCGGTATGTGACATTGATGTGGGAGACGCCAAGCCGGTTGCACAAAGATGCCGAAGAGTCGCCCCCCAGTATCGGGAAAAGCTGTCAGAGCTTATCAAGGGATTGCTGGCCACCAAGATAATTCAGCCGTCCACCTCGCCATGGGCTTCGCCCATTGTAATTATTATCAAGAAGAATGGGGTGGATATAAGGTTGTGTATTGACTACCGGCTGGTGAACCGGCTGACTAAGCTGATGGTTTACCCGATGCCGTTGATAAACGACTTGCTGGAGGACTTGGATAAAGTTTTGTGGTATTGCTCATTGGACATGGCCAGCGGATTCTGGGTGGTCTCTATGACCGATCGTGCACGGGAGATCTCTGCGTTCGTGACGCCCTTCGGGTTGTTCGAGTGGAACCGGATGCCGTTCGGCCTAAAGAATGCTCCGCAGATTTATCAACGGCGGATAGATAACGCGCTGTATGGACACTTCAAGATCAAGGCGGATCAAGATCCCGCTCTGGTCGGAGACGTGTTCACCGAAGGTGACCCGGACCCCGACCCAAAACCTTCAGTTTTGGGGAGGCGGTCTTACATTGATGACATTCTCGTGACGGCTACTACTTGGGATTTACTGTGTGACAAAGTGGAGAAGTTGATGTATACGTGTGAAAAGTGGAATCTTTCGATAAGTGTGGTTAAGAGTTTCTGGGGAAAGACTAAGGTGACCTATTTGTGTAATGGGGTACCATTACATAAGTGATATTTGAGTAGAAATATCACAGTTCAATTTCAGACGTAATACCTGAAATGTGAATATTGGATTATCAGTTGTCATAATCCACCTTTGAGAACAGATTCTAATATTATCGAATCTAACAAGTCATCTAATGATAAAAATATCATTAGATCAGTTTTATACTACATGTTACTATGATTAGTCTAGGTCTAATTATACTAGTTAGCTCTTAACCAACCATAAATATATTCACTCTTAAACTTACCTTCTAGCACTCAAGCACCCTTAGGTGTATATATAGTAGTATATATATACTTAATTGATAGTTAATTAATACACTAATTACTTTTCTATCTAAGTTTATCTAAGGTAAACTAAGGAGGACCAAATTACATTTGGTCCTACACAATTTGCACGCTTCCTCACTGCAAACTTACAGTGTAAGCCGCGTAACAGCAGCCCTGTTACACCTGGTAGCACTTTGTGGTCCGTCTAAACGACCACTGTTGACGCGTTCCGTTAGTTAACTAGCGGGACGAAGGTTTAAGAGCCGCTGGCTGTCATGACAACAGCCAGTGAACGTGAGCGTGAGCGCCAGCTCGCGCAAGACTTGGTTATGGAAAACTTTCCTAACTGGTCACCGAGTGCTATAACGACGGTAACCGAGATGATTCGGATCATAGGGCCCGGAATCATCACGATCCGCCGTGGCAAAACCTCGGAGGATGCTTTAGAAACGGTTTCTCGTTTCAGGAAAATGTACATCGACCCCAGGTGCGCAATGCAATATTGCGTTCCCAAACGTCGGCGGCAACAACAGCGCCTGCACCTAGTGCGAGCGTTGAAGTAGTAAAGGCGCGGATCCCGCCCTTTACTGGCGAAGGGGGTGAACCTCTTCGTAGGTGGTTCGCAGAGGTGGAGGATGCCCTCTCTGCGCAAAAGATTGTGAACCCGCGTTCACAAGCTTATTTCGCCACCACATGCCTAGGCGGTCGCGCCAGGGCATGGGCGATGAGCCGCAGATCCACTGATGGAACTGCGTTCCTGACGTATCAGTCTTTAAAAGCTGAGCTAAAGCACAACTTTGAAGCTCCAGAAATGGAGCTTAGCTGCCGTGAAGAGTTCATGGAACTCAGGCAGGGCAAGTTGAGCCTACATGCGTACGCTCAGAAAATACAATATTTGTTGTCAAATATTGTATATGAACCGGTGCCTCCTGCCATGCAGGTCACCGCCTTCATGAAGGGACTGAATGACGGTCCCATCAAACAGAGTCTTTACCGGGTTCCCCCAAAGACTCTAAGCGATGCTATAGACCAAAGCATCCGGGAGGAATTCAGCATGCGTCGCTCAGCAGCGCATGCCGGGGTTAGTCGGAAAGCGCAAGCGCCTTTCGACTTTAACTTGCCGCCAATACAGCATGTTAATAATAACAACCAAAACTTCCAATCGAGACGAAGCTCACACTTCGTCCCGAGACACCCTAATCCGCGTCAGAATGCGGGCGGAGGAGGTCCAGAACCTATGGACCTATCGGTTGCAGTTGCCTCAACTCTGAGGCAACCGAAGAACAAGAAGTTCCTTCGCTGCAATCGATGCGCGAAAATGGGCCATTATGCCCATGAATGTATGGCGCCGCGTCCGGCACCACGCAGTCAGCGGACTGGACAGTCTGCTGGCAAGCGACATCAACAGGGGCAACCCTCTGTTGATGCAAAAAACGTCAACAACCAGTAGGGGCGGGGTGCCCTACTGGACGGGTTATCTCACATGCCGACATCGGGCATGTGAGGATAATAGCCCCAGACGGGACTATGTCCTGTCAACGTGTGCAGGGTGAAGAGAAACCTCTCATCACCCTTGAAGTTAGGCCACATGGAAACGATGTCCCCATGCGTGCTCTGTTTGACACAGGAGCGTCAAACAATTTCGTTAGAACTGAAGTCCTAACGTCGTTGAACTTCGAGGAGATTGAATCTCCAAGAAGCATGCTGTCAGTCCGGTTAGCAACAGATGCAACCGTGACTATACCAAAGCGTGTAATTCGTACACGCCTTGAGTTAGACGAACTGTAGTTCGAGGATGAATACATCGTCCTCGATCTTGACGACAAGTTCGATGTCATCTTGGGCATCCCTTGGATGTCCAAGCATCAACCAACGATCGACTGGGTTAACCTGTCGATCGACTGCGGCGGTCTCACAGGATCTGATCACCCTGTGAGTAATCCGGCTGTATCTAATGATACAACCGCAGTGTCAGACCGTCTGGTGGGTAGCGATGGCACCACCAGGTCTGATCCGACTATGTCAGCGGGTGGTACACCCGCTGATCAGAGTCCAGAGGGACTTGCACGCGCGACGGACGAGTCGTTGCGTGTCGGTAATGTGTGTAATACGGGTGCAAACACTCCCGTGTTGAAGTTACTACTAACGATGACGGTCGTGGTATAGAGAATTTGCCCGCGGTGGGAAACACCCACCGTAAGACGAATGTACCGTCACGGATGTAAGTGACTTCCGTGTTGAAGATGAAGAACTCACGACTGAGAGCAGTCGTGAGTGCGTGAACACCATGGTAGACAGTGGTCACCATGAAGAGAAGGCCTTGTGCACGAGTGATGATCACCGTGCCACAGATCGGACAAGTTCGTCTGATCTCGCATCTGTGTCCGTCGAGACGATCAACGTCCTGACGCAGACAGAGACCGGATTAGCTACCCAGTCTCTCACACTTGACAACCCTCCGAACCTAAGTTCAGATATGATGGCCCTTCCAGCCTTGAGCTGGAAGAAGTTCGTAAAGAACTTGCGAAATGATCAGATCGAACAGATCTGCGTCATTGTCGCATCTGATGAGGTTGTGGATATTCGCGAGCGAATATCCACTTTGCAATTAGAAGGCATCGGGAACGAACTCGTTCCCAATGATCAAACCAAAGTTCAGCGCTTTGAAGCGCAGAGCTGGGAGTCGCTTAAGGCGACTTCTCCGTACTACGAAGTACTTTGGGAATACGCTGACGTATTCCCAAAAGAAGTACCTTGTGAGCTCCCCAAGGATAAGGGAACGAGACACGAAATTGATCTCGTCCCCGGCACGAAGTACTGTGTCACGCGGCAATGGCCATTGCCGCGCGACCAAGTTAAGGCCATCGACGAGTTCTTTGAAACTCGTCGTAAGGCGGGACATGTGCGGGAGTCTACCTCACCGCACTCCAGCCCCACCTTCTGCGTTAAGAAGTCCACTGGTGGGTGGAGAATCGTTCATGCTTTCAATAAGCTGAACGCAGCAACAGTACCGGCGCAAACGCCGATACCGAGAAAGGATGTCATCATCGATGGCATGAGCGGGAGCACCGTTTTCAGTGCTCTCGACTTGAGGGATGGTTTCTACCAAATCCTCATGCGTGAGAAGGATATCCCTCTCACGGCTGTAAGCACTCCAAGCGGTATGCTTTGGGAGTGGCTTGTTATGCCGCAGGGGCTTCGAAATGCCCCTGCTACTTTCAATAGATGTGTCACGCATCTATTGCGCCCGGTGCGAGAATTCGCACCGAGCTATTTTGACGACGTGTTCATCCATAGTAAGGCTGAACATGGTAAGACTGATGTAGATGTTCATAAAGAACATCTACGTCAGGTGTTAGAGCTTCTGCGCAAGCACAAGCTCTATGCAAACTTGAAGAAGTGCACCTTTGGTGCACCTGAGATACCCGTTCTTGGCTGCTTTGTAGGCAAGAATGGAGTGCGCCCCGATCCAGAAATGATCAGGGTGATCGTTGAATGGCCTCCGCCAAATAACGTTAAGGAACTTCGAAAGTTCCTCGGACTGGCGACATATTTGCACAAATATTCGTGCAATTATGCCGGTCTGATCCGACCTCTTTCCCAATTATTAAAGAAAGACGTCGAATGGCGCTGGGATACCCAGTGCCAAGATGCGTTTGATGCAGTCAAGCGTAGCTTGACTGAGGCTCCCGTGTTGGCAATCGCCGACAACGAGCGACCGCTCCACGTCGTTTGCGACGCGAGCGATTTCGCCATCGGCTGCGCCTTGATGCAGCGTGATCACGATGATCATGATCGCGTGATTTATTACCAATCGCGTCAGCTGCGCCCAGCCGAACGCAACTCTCCAGTGCATGACAAGGAACTCCTTGCCATGAAGTATGCACTGGCGAAGTTTAGGATCTATCTCTTAGGAGATAGACCCTTCGTGGTTTACACGGACCATGCGTCGCTACGCACGGCCGTGAATTCACCGCACATCTCTCAAAGAATGGCACGTTGGCTGTCATTCTTTACGGAATACAACTTCACGGTTGAGTATAAACCGGAAAAGCTGAACGTGGTAGCGGATGCGCTATCACGACGCCCCGATTACGAGACGAAACCGTCCGTAACCGAAGCAACCAGTGCAAACGCAATACGTTGCACCGATCTGTCGTCGCCGCTTGTGCGACAAATACGTCAAGCGTACGAGACAGACGAGGAAACTCGCCTACTGATCGATTACTTGAGTGATCAATCAGATCGGAAGCGCGAGGAACTTCCAGAGTTCCTTCGCGCATGCGTGCATCGTTATCAATTGCACGATGGTCTGTTGCTTTATAGCACCGACCAAGATGATGTAAGTCGCATCGCCGTTCCAAACGACGATGATCTCAAACATCAAATTTTGTTTGAGTACCATGATGCACCGATTTCGGGGCCTCAAGGTCGAGAGAAGACGTATGCTTCCCTCGCACGCGATTTCTACTGGCGTAACCAATATAAATGGGTACGCAAGTCCGTACGCGCTTGCGAGATATGCCAGCGCGTCAAGCCTGCGTACTCTGCGCAGGCTCCCCTCCAATCTCTGCCGGTTCCGACAGAGTGTTGGAAGTCCATTTCCGTGGACTTCATCTTCGGTCTTCCGGCTGACCACAGTCGGAAGACAGGAATAGTGGTCTTTGTAGACCGCTTCAGCAAGATGGTTCATCTTGCTGCAGTGTCAGCGAATGTCACCGCTGCGCTAACGGCGCGGATATTCGTTGACATGGTATTCCGTTTACACGGAATGCCGGAATGCCGGAAAACATAATCTCGGATCGTGATCCGAGATTCACAGGACGTTTCTGGCAGGAAACGTTCTCCTTATTAGGAACGCAGTTGAAGATGTCAACTGCGGCCCATCCGGAAACGAATGGGCAAACAGAACGCGTTAACCGCGTTCTCGGAGACATGTTGCGTTCATACGCGCATGCCTTCGAGCAGTGGAGTGACTTTTTGCTACTCACTGAGTTTGCAATAAATAACTCGGCGCATGCTTGCACAAAGCATACACCGCTCTACGTGAATGCCTTAAGGCATCCACGAACCCCAGCTTCACTTGGCGGTACGCCAAATCTAAGTGGAGAAGGGACCCGCTCAAATTTTGAGCGAGTCGATGCGCAAGTTGCGCCACAACTTGAGAAGAGACTGACGAATCTTCTACTGTTAACACAGTAGAAACTCAAACAGCTTCAGAAACTGAAGCTGCTAATGCGGAATATGTGTTTGCAGCAATGGCTGCAGACAACGAAAACAACCCATCTACTGCCAATAAAGCAGTAGATGAATTCGTATTACAGCGCCAAGCTGTAATACGCTATGTAAAAGATGCACTTGCTTCCGCTTTTGACAAGCAGAAGCAAAATGCAGTTAAGACTGGAAGGAAGAATTTAAATTCCTTTCCAAAAAGGTGAATTAGTTATGTTATCTACAACAAATTTGCCTACACATGCAATCAGCAGCTTCCCTACACGGAACTCGCCCCCTAAGTTCATTGGACCTTTCAAGCTCCAAAGCGTTTAGGGGAATGCCTATACTTTAGACATTCCCGCGGCCATGCGCCTTCACCCAACGTTTTACGTTGGAAAGCTCAAGCCGTACCGATCGTCTACGTCTTCGGAGTAGACGCATCGCCACGGCAAATGCCGTGCTTCTTCAAGTCTCCCAAAAGAGACTTGTAATCGGTCTCCAACCGATTGTGAGAAGTCTGGAGAGTTTCCATCTCCGACTTTAGTCGATCGATCTCGACCAGCAGAAGATCATTCTTCTGCTGCATCACGAGATGCGCGCTCAGAATGTCGCGAATCTCGTCTCGATGACAACGATATGTCTTCATCGAGTGAGACATGTCGGCGCTCAAGGCGTTACAGTGCCTCTCGAGCTTGCGGAGCTGGTAACCATGCTCCGCAACAACAACGCCGAGAGAATTACCAACCCCCGCCGCCCCTGATTGATAATCAGGGGAACAAGCGTTATATTCTCGAGCGCTTGCTATCGAAGCGCTCGGTTCCCTATAAGAACGGGCAGCGTACCGAGTATCTGGTACGCTGGTTGGGATATTCCCAAGAGTTTGACTCTTGGGAACCGATTGAGGTGCTAAGGGCGGATGTCCCTGACCTCCTGCAGGAGTTTGAGAAGGAAACTTCTCCTCAAACTCAAAAAAAGCGTCAACACTAGGTTTTGATGCTGGCGGCACATCAACAATAGGTGTTGATGGCTGCAAGCTTCGGTACTAGGTGCCGATGCTTTAAGAGCATCAATGAGGCTCTTGACACTAGCGGGTACTGAGAAACCTCGGTACCCTCTTAGCTCCTTATCAGTAAGACGAGGAGCTCCCGTGGGACAGCAAGGGCACTTCATTGTAGAAGGAACTCCGCAAGAGACTCCTTCTCTAATGCAACTAAAATGGATAAACTCCATTTTACCTGAGCGTGAGTGCTTTAAGAAGCGCTAGCGGTCTACGTGAATTTTGCTCACGTATTCATCGGGACCTTTGTTGTAATTTTCAACAAAGGCATTCCAACTTTGATTAAGGGCGTCTTTATCGTCCCTATTCTTGCGCGACCCTTTCCGGTTCGTATAATAACGAGCCTGTTGAAAAGGCCGATGAAGTACCGACGTATACCGTCGGGACTGCGATCAAAATGATGATTGCGAAGGTCTTCGCATTCATCAAGCGCGTTGATGTCAAATAATAGATATTGACAATCGCGCTTGGTGTGCACCACTTCCGGGCGCAAGTGTCCATGCTGGGGTCCAAAACCCCACTTTGTACGGAACATGGCGTTCCGTACAACATGGTGATTCAGAAGCAGCGTAAGCCGCTTCTGCGCGTTGTTTCTTGGCAGGTGGAGCACCACCTGCCACCTCAAAGTCGTCTTCGCTACGACCAGGCGAATGACGAGGACCAGGAGGAGCCTTACGCTCCTCATACCACCGTTTAACGGAGTTGTCGCTGTCGCAATCGACGGCGTCAGACTCTACTTCGCCATCACTTAACGGCGAAGCAATTCTAGCGGGCTTAAGCTCGCTAGAATCGTTGGCAGGGACGGTATCGTCCTCGCCCTCTTCTTCGGAGTCAGATGACTCTCCGAAGATGTCGTTAGGCTTCTTAGCCACCCGCCTTACGGCAGGTGGAGGCACGGAAGATGTTGCATTCGCGACATCTTCCCGCCCTCTCTTAGACACTGCTTCCGCAGCGTCTACTACGAGAGACAATGGGTCTCTCGGCTTTGTCTTTCTCTTCGACGCTACATTAGTAGCGTCGGCATTCGATGACACCTCTGCACGTGATGCAGAGGTGGGAGCTGCTTTAGCAGTATCGGCAGCGCCCTTAAGAGCGCCGCCGCGTTTGCCGACCATTTGTTCTCTTTTGGTCGTTTGAGGTTAATAACAAAATATCGTTATGACCAACAAGTGCCACCATTCGATTGGCCAATATTACTTTATATTATTGGCCAACCAGCTTGAGTGGGGGGTGATGTAATGGGGTGCCATTACATAAGTGATATTTAAGTAGAAATATCACAGTTCAATTTCAGACTTAATGTCTGAAATGTGAATATTGGATTATAAGTTGTTATAATCCACTTTGAGAACAGATTCTGATATCATTATCGAATCTAACAAGTAATCTAATGATAGAAATATCATTCAGACCAGTTTTATACTACATGTTTGTATGATTAGTTTAGATTTAATTATAGTTATTAACTCTAAACCACTCATAATATATTCACTCTTAAACTTACCTTCTTCCTGACACGTAGCCTTAAGTATATATATTTAATATATATACTTAAGTGATTAATTAACAAATTAATTAGTCTATTCTAAGTTTATCTAAGATAAACTAAGGAGGACCAAATTTACATTTGGTCCCACTCAATTGCACGCTTCCTCACTGCAATTTTTACAGTGTAAGCCGTGTAACAGTTACCCTGTACAGGATCCAAGACCACGGTACTCGGCTTCGTTGCCCGTGATGCCTGGGGTATAATCCGAACCGGCATCAATTTGGGTAATTTCCACAAAGGAGCGCAATATGCCCCGACACCTTTTTAACACTCGCCGATCCATCGAAATTTATGACGACCAGGTCTTCATCCGAACCTACGACCGCTGGAGGTATAGTGGTCGTCTCTCTTGGTTGTTTCCGTGGGGCTACATCGATCGATGCTTCGTCGACTTCTGACCGGGGGGTTATACTGGCTGCCAGGGTACCAAGAATTTCTTCCTCGCCCCTGGTACATTTGACAATTTTCAAAGACCACCGCGATAACAACGCCGACCATCGCCCCAGTCTTTCATCGATTCCAGTAGACGATAGTAGCAAAGCCAGGTGGACGTCTAGAGAGTACCTTAATCGGTCTCGTCACTGGCATGGTATGACAAACACCCAATATACGTAACAAAACTAATACTTATTTGTCTACCATGCCATAGTTGACCTCATTCGGCTATAAAGTCCGACTTTGGAACGTGACCGGACAGTATACTCCATCATGGTCTTGGACCGGGTCAGCTGATATCGACCATTTACTTGTATACAAAATCATCACCAGGACTTTCTCTGGGTCGAAATGTCTTAGAATCGGAGTCGAGGCCATCTTCGCTTTTATCATACTAAATACAACCATGGCACGCTCCTTGTGATTTTCCGATCCGGATGGAGTCTGGTCGATTGAAAAACCGTCGACTTTTCTATCCCAGCTACATGATCAGCTTGGGCGGCAACTTTTCTTGTCGATCACGTTCTTGTAGCCTGTGTTAATCCACCTCTTTCAATTCATATAGTATAGTGAGATACACTGGAAATTCTACGATGAATCGGCAATACTAGTTCAGGCTACCAAGAAAAAACTGCATGGTTTTTTGTGATCGGGGACAAGGAATATGCTAAGTGCTCCCAGGTCCTTCGGATTCGCCTACAACCCTTGGTGCGACACCTTATGACCAAGATAGGTGACCTTGGGTTGACCCCAGAAACACTTGACCACGCTGATCGATGAATCCCAACGTTCGCAGGTGTCAAGTAATCGTTCGACCTTATCACATAGGTTTTCCCATGACGTGGCCGTTACTAGGATGTCATCTATATATGACCGCCTTAATAAAACCGATGGTTTCTGGTCCTGATCTGGTTCACCTTCCGTGAACACATCATGAGGTTCAGTGATCTTCCGGTCGGCACTGATCGGGAAATATCCGTACAGAGCATTGTCAACCAACCTCTGATAAAACTAAGGAGCGTTATTTAGTCCGAACGGCACCCGTTTCATCTAAAGATACCAAAAGGTGTGACAAAAGCCGATATTTCCTGAGCCCGATCGGGCATCGAAACGACCCAAAAACCACTAGCCATATCTAAGGAGCAGAACCATAAGCCAGATCCGCGAATAAATCATTGATCAGAGGCATTGGATAAACGATCAACTTTGTAAACCTATTGGCCATCTTATAATCGATACAGAGTCGGATGTCAACTCCTTTTTTTTACCACAATCACGACCGGTGACACCCACGGCGATGTTGAAGGTCGGATAATCTTCGTACCTAGCAGGCCGTTTATCAGGTCGGACAACTTTTCCCGATATTGTGGTGAAACCTTGCGGCAACGTTTGGGCAATCGGTCTAGCGCCTCCGACATCAATGTCGCAAACGGTTCCGTAGGCGGCAGGGGTAGGGCATTTCCTTTTACGAACATCAAATGTCGTCTTTTCCAGATAATTCTTTTGGGTTGATAGATCTGTTCGAAAGTGTTAATTTCTGGGTCACCGGCTTGCAGATCGTTCAGGGTATACCAGGTAACATTACGTCATCTGCCTTACAATATCATATATGTATTGATCTCCACATCCGTTTATACACACTTGGTCATCCACTGGGTCTATTTCTTCCGGTCTAGCATCAACCTGGATCGACCTAGGTAAGTCATCCGTTTTCTCCTCTACTTCTGATTTCACTTCATTCTCGACAACCACGGCGGATTCTTCTCGCTCAATTTTCTCTACTGGATTAATTTTTCCACTGTGGCAAAATAGCCTTTGAGAAAATCATCACTGATGTCATCCTTCAGGTCGGTCGTCATCTGTGGTCCGACCATAGTAACATTCAAGATCTGCGGACGTTTTTCAACACCACTTTCACTAGGTGGCTTTACAGATAACCCCCTGATTAGTAACTTGGTCGGGGTGGTATATTCCGGTTTTGCTACTAAAGGTGAGGTATCTTCATCTACCAACTCCTCATTACTGATCAGGTCGGTACCCCCCCCCCACCGTAATTAGTCTGTGCCAGACTAATTTCGATTCTGAGTTTTGAGCTGTGATACCTTAAACAGTATGTGCCAGACTTTTAATGAACACATATTAATTTAGGTATGCACGGAAATAGTCTGTGACAGACTCATTGATAAGTTGGTAATTACATGAAGCCTGGGTTATGGCTACCGAAACTAAACATTTATAGTGTATATCTTTGTAAGTATAAAAGGGATCAACTACAAAAGGTAGTTACAATTTACATGTAAACTTTAAGCGTTAAAGTATATCGACTCCATAAACAGCAGGTTTAGAGGAAAGAGCAGAGCTCTGGCCTAATAATTGATTACTTGATAGCCCTCGCAGCTATTATCTTTTGCATTTTTGGTGGCTACACCCCTCAAGTCCGTCATTTCAATCCCTGAAAAACACCAAGAAATTAGCCTGATGCAGGTCAATACAGAGAAGATATTGTTATCTTTTGAGGCGAATCGTTGCACTTCTTTTTGCTGCAAAGACGGTTAAGTCATGTTGTGCGCACGTCACATTTTCATTCTTTACGGTACGTTGTACCTACTTATGGTGCAGGGTGTGTGTGCACGGCCGTGTGCACCTAATGAACTAAATGAACTACAACCTACCTCTCACATGGTCACAAAGCTTTTTTAATACTAAATTACTATAAATCATTTTTTAGCAAAATTATCATATTCTTGTCAATCATAAAGAAGAATGCAGCAAAATAGTTTCTATTTGGGTTAAGATTTTTTAGAAGGTAATTCTACTGCCTAATTGTTTTAGTTGAAAAATTGATATTAGGTGTTGTTCAATTCTATTAGCAAGAAGAAAAAAATAATTGGAAGAGCGAATTATTATATGCCTCTTTTTTACTTGATAATGGGGTGCTGGCTGGTATCCAAACAATCCAGCTAAAAGGAATTATGAACTAAGCGAGGGCCACCAACATACAAAAGAAATCTGGGCTTTTTCATCTTAAGAATAAACCTTAGAAGTCAGACGAACTGGTCATGTTCTTCGTATCGTTTAAACAATTCCGTCGGAGCGATCTAATATCTCAACTATAGCAGAAAAAGAGTGTTCCGAATAGGGACTTATTTTAAAAAGGATTGATGATAGGCTGCCAAGTAACAATAATTTTTGTCAACCTTTGACCGGCGTATGCACAGGCTAGTCACAACTCTAAATGCTGCTAAAATCTGTATCAGTACCATTTTATTGCCTGAGATATCAAAGATTTATAAAAAATACGTTGAAAAAGTGCTCGAAAATATAATGGTTATGCATCAGCTAATTTTTCTTGACCTGTATCAATCTTTCTTGCAATGTATTCTAATTTAACAAGAGTGTTCTCAAAACCCTTGACATCAGTGGGTTCGAGTTGCAGGAATCAAATATAGCTCTGCAAATCTGCGACATCATTCTTTACAGTACGTTGTACCTATTTTATGGTACATGGTAGCGTAAAGGGGGGTGGCTCCCGGATTGCGCCAACTGTAGTATCAACCTTACGGTACTTTTAGTTCTCTATGTGACGACACTACTCTTCGTCAGAGCCTATACGCTTTCTTGGTCAGATCCGGAATCATCCGATTCTCTTGCGATCATACGGATTGTCCTTGCGGGTCGTGCCGCTGGCGCCTTGACTTGATCAGGGTGTGGTTTCGATCGGTATTAATTCGATTCCATCACGACCATGGGCTCTCTACTTTTAGCCCGTTGTAATGTCCTCAGAGTCTGTTCCATTTCTTTAGCTGTTTTCAGTCGATGTAGGGTCAGTTGATCAGCCAGGTCACGATTGTCCAGGGTTCGACGTGCTAGCGGTCCGTATTCACATGTTTAAGGTCTTTGGTCGGCATCTTAGCCCTCAAACCAGCAACATTTAAACGATGCAGATATTCAATCGGGTTTTTTCGCCCGAGCTCTTCTTCATGGGGTAGTATTTATTGTCTTGCGACGGATACCCCTGATTTTCAATACGGCTCCTCAAATTCACCGCATAGTTGAGACCATCTCAACCGGACTTACTGACCTAATTGCTTAAGCCAAGTCTTGGTCGGACCTTTTATTAAATCAACGAATATCAAGCATATTTCCCCTTCCGGTATCTTGTTCCTTAGGAAGGCCGATTTCATCCGGCTGAACCGAGCTCTCGCCTGATCATCATCCATGTCCTTGCCAGTGAAATCTTTCAGAAATTGCTGACATTCGGACTCAGGTAACCCTTCCCGAATCGCCATGGAATGTTTAAGCTGTGACCATATTTGCCTTGCGGGACATTCCCAAGTCCAGGCCATTCGGATCGAAATGCTGACTAATACTCCCAGTTGAATACATATCAACATCACTAGGCGGGGATGACTTATTCAATCGGATGGTGGCTGGTTTGGCAAATTATTCGGACATGTCCAACTGATCGGAGTTGGACTGACTCCATGTTCACATCCGCAGGTGTTTAAGCTGGTTTAGTCGTTGGCCGATCGAAATTCGGCCTTTGTTGCCACGACCGCCCCTGACCAGGTGTATATTGGTGCGATCCATGTTGTTCTCGTACAAAAAACGTTCCATCATGGAAGTTAACATAGCTCGCATCTGGTCAGAAACTTCTGACATGCCTGTGAAGTTGCTCCTGGAGGTCGTTTTTTCCGGCTTCAGAGCTGTCTTTTGATCCGACTCGACCGGGCTTTGGTTTTTTCTTTGTGCTCTATGCTTCAACCTTGGGGCCAATCAGCTCGGCTCCGTTTGATTCTAACGTCATACGAGTTTTTCCGACTGAAGAGTCAGTAGAATCCGCTATAGATGGAGCTGATCCTAAAATCGAGTCGTCATCTTGTGCGACATTACACTCCTCGTAACTTCGTATACAACCACTAAGAACCTGTCGGTGTTCTGTAGATAGTAATGAAACTTGGTAAATGCCTGTTAGTGCGATAAACCAATAGGTGAACTATACGTGTTTGTAGTTGTAGGCCCGGCGGTTAGTACCGGCTGGCAGGAAGTCGCTCGAGTCCAAATTTACGCGTTAGTTACAGGGTGTTCGATCAGCTGTGATCGGTGTGAAGTATCGACCGGTGGTGATGGGGCTACGGGATTCACTTCGACCAACGACGCTAGGTGATCGTATAACGTTACCATAGCTTCCATTATCATCTTTCTGTCTAGAACGAACAGCTTTTATGCGCGTCAGAAGCACCAGGGGTGTTGCCGACTTTTTCGATCTGACCAAGCAGGGTTCTGATCAGATCGAGCAGGTGGTCAGTCTAGTTGCCCGACCTTCTAGCTTCCCGAGAATCTTTGGTCGGATGATTTTCATGACTCAATTAGTCTTCAAGAAATTATAGAACTCATGTAGGTTAAATATTCGTTCAATTACATCGACCGTAGTTTTCCAAGTAGTTCAGCTTTTTCCTCTTCAAACATCTTTGGCTTAGGTTTAACATATTTCTAGGCGGATTACATTGATCCGCTCCTATCGTTCTTTGATCTTTTCCAATTTTCTTCTTATGCATGGGATCGAGGTCGACGCCTTGATCCTTTCCTGAATTATAGTTGGCTTTAATATTACCCAGGTCGGCTCCGGTTGGAGCATTGTCGGGAGTTTCATCTTTAATTTTGACCTGGAACCCCGCCAGACCAGGTTGACTATCACTTCCTTTTGACTTGGACAGTATCGGAGGATACGCCTTCCTCCAATACATTCGAAAAAATTTCATCCACTTTGATCTTTTATCTTCTTCATCTTCAGAGGAATCACGGCGATATCCAGAGTCACCAAGTGATCCGGGCACGCACACCATTGTGATGGAACCGATTTTCAAATCCAGAACGGAGCTTCTAGGTAGAACTCAGATTTCCACTGGCCTGGACGAACAATTATTGGAGAGGGTACTCCGTTGATCCTGGTCAACTTCCGGATCGGACAAGTCATCACTAGAATGACTAGCCCGATTCTCCCGGTCCTCTGACTGGTCATCAAGTACAACAGAATCCAGATTCAACTTTATCTCACCTTGTGTACCCATTGGTGTTCGATGGTTTCACTCACTCAGGTTGCTCTAGATGAAGAAAGTTTTCCCGATCAGGTCGGGGAATGTGAATTCTTTGAGAAAGGGGTGTTCTCCGATGGAAATCTTCACCGGAGGACGGATTAGGGGTGGTGCCGTGTAAAAGTACCGTAAAAGTCATCGCGTTCTTGGAGACATGCTGCGTTCATACGCGCATGCCTTTGAACAGTGGAGTGACTTTTTGCCACTCACTGAGTTTGCTATAAACAGCTTGGTGTATGCTTCCACAAAGCATACCCCGTTCTACGTGATGCCATGAGGCATTCACAAACTCCGGCTTTTCTTGACGGTACGGAAAATCTAAGTGGAGGAAGGACCCGCTCAAACTTTGAGAAAGGCTATGTGCAAAATGCAACAGCAACTTGCGGAACATTTGATGAGTCTACTGTTACAAAAGTAGAAACACAGTAAGCTTCAGTTGATTACTGAGGCTGCTTACGGAGCATATGTGTCTGCAGCAATGGCTGCAGACACATAAGGCAGTATATCTACTGCTAAAAAATCAGTAGATGACCTCGTATAACAGCGTCAAGCTACGTAAAAGATGCACTTGCTTCTGCTTTTGATAAGTAAAAGTAAAATGCGAACAAAAACGGAAGGAAGAATACAAAAACAACTTAAAGAAAGGCGAAATAGTTTCAATATCAACAGCTAATCTGCCAACACTTGCAGTAAGCAGCTTCCGTACACGGAAGTTGCTCCCTAAATCATTGAACCATTCAAGGTCCAAGGAATAAAAGGGAATGCCTATACACTAGACTTTCCCACAGCGATGCACATCCACCCTATGTTCTACGTAGGGTGGCTCAAGCCTTACCTTTCGTCTCCATCTTATGACAAGACGCATCCCCACGGTGTATGTCGTGCTTCTTTAAGTCTTTCAAAAGAGACTTGTAATCGCCTTCTAGTCGATTGTGCGAAGTCCGGGGACTTTCAATCTCCGACTTTTGACGGTCAAGCTCGCCCAGCAGAAGATCATTCTTTTGCTGAAGGACAACATGCGTTCCCATTAGGTCGTGCATCTCGTCCAAAAGGGAACGATATGTCTTCATGGCGTAAGACATATCGCCGCTCAGTCCAGACCGACCCCTCTCGAGCTTGCGGAGCATGGTTCACAGCTCCGCAACAACGACAGCGAGGGAACCATCAGCCCCTGCCGCCGCCCCTGATTAATAATCAGGGGAGTAACTCAGTATATTCTCGAACGCTTACTTTCGAAGCGCTCGATTCCTTGTAAGAAGGGTCAGCGTACCGAGTACTTGGTACGTTGTTTGGGTTACTCCCAATACTTTGACTCTTGGAAGCCGATCGAAGTTCTGAGGGCTGACGCCCCTGACCTCCTGGAGGGGTTTGAGAAGTATGCTTCTCTTCATACTCATAACTTGAATGGGCATCAACACTAGGTCTAGGGCATCAACTAGTCCCTTGACCTCGGACGGTACTGAGTAATAACAGTACCCCCGCAATCCCTCCTCGCTAATGCGAGGAGCGCCCTTTGGACATCAAGGGCAGCTACGATATGAAAGGGCCATCCCAAGGTATCCTATCCCGGATGCAGGTATAATGGATAAACTTCATTTAACCGATACGCGAGTGCTATAAAAAGTGCTTGCACATGATGTGAACTCACTTCACATAATCGTCAGATCCTTTGTTGCAGTTGTCAACAAAGGCGTTCCAACTTTGGGTCAGGGCGTCTTTATCGTCCCTGTTTTTCCGCGACCTTTTCGGATGGTTTAATAACGAACCTGAAAAAAAGGTCGACAAAGTACCGACGTCTATCGTCAGGACAGCGATCGAATCGACGCTCAAAGATGTCTTCACATGTTGATGTGATACAACGCGTATTGGCAGTCACGCTTACGGTGACCGCCACTGTCGGCTAACAGAGCCCACCCTGGGGTAAAAAAAAACACCTCGTACGGAACATGCGGCTCCGTACAATAAGACGACCCAGAGCTGGCATAAGCCACTTCTGTCTGATGTTTGTTAGCAGGCGGAGCGCCGGCTGCTCTCGCACCTGGCGTCGGGTCAACATCACGACCCGGCGAACGCCTTGGCCCAGGGGAACTAGTGATCTTGTTTGTCTTAAATATCTTGAAAGATTCGTCGCTGTCGTTATCGACAGCGTCGGAATCCATTCCGGCGTCGCCGTGAAGCGACGAATCTTTAGCGGGTTTTAACCCGCTAGACGTTTTGTGGACACCGACTTCCTCATCCTCCTCCTCGGAATCGGAGCATTCTCCGAATAACAACGAAACCTTCTGTGCCACCCTCCATTCGGCAGGTGCTAACGTGTTAAATGTTTCCTTAGATACATTCTCACGTCCCACTTTAAGATGCTGCTTCAGCAACATCTGTATCTTAATCCGCTAGGTCCCCCGGTCTTTCTTCGTCTGACGTGGCTTTAGCGGCGTCACTGCTTGAGTTGGACACCTCAGCATAGGATGCTGAGGCGGAGGTTTTCTTCGTGTTTTCAGCGCTCTTAAGATCGCCGCCGCATGTGCAGACCATGCTGTCTTGACCGTGGAGTTTTGGTTTGTAATCAATTGATTGTTTTGACCAACAGGTGCCACCAATCGATTGGCCAGTATGAACTTTTATCGCTGTTAAGTGGGGGTGATGTAATGGGGACTACTACATAAGTGTAATTTAAGCGTAAATATCACTGTTCAGTTTCAGATTTATTGTCTAAAATGTGAATACCGGATTATAAGTTATTATAATCCACAAGGAAATCCGATTTTGATGTAGATACCGAACCAAGAGGGGATCTAATAATGAGAGTATAATTAGATAAATTTTATATTACATGTTTGTAGGTTTATGTTAGATTTAGTTACAGTAATTAGCTATAAGCCATCCAAATATATTCACTCTTAAACTTAGCCACGTGTCCGGAATAATATATTCATAAATATATAATTAAGGACTATTTAAGCTTAATAAAAAGTCTGGCCTAGTTTAATATTCGCTAAACGATCAAGGAAAAAATTACATTTCTTCCTATTCTATGTTGCACGCTTCCTCACTTGCAATTCATTGTTCCCCGGAACGAAGGTGCTCTGGTGGGACAAAAGTGCTTTGAGATACAGAGAGACATTTTTGTACGTATAGGATTTCTATACGAAGCAGGGCTATTTGGAGGTAATTTAATAATGAAGTCCTAGTATATTTTCTTGGAACCGACCTCGGTTGGTGTGTTTTCTCTGTCTAAGTCCGTAGGTCACTGTTGGTTTTCAGAGGAGAGGGCTAACTAGGCTCCCTTCTGTGGTTATTGGTTTACCAGGGGTAGGCCACTGAAGGCCCACCGGAAGTCCACTGACATGGATTCGAAGGGTCCGTATACTCACCTAAGTCGCCCGTGTTTGGAACACGCTTTAATTGTATAGGAAGGGAAGGTAAAATTTTGGCGGACAATGGAAGAGTGTGGAGACGCCTCGGTACTTCATCAGCAGTATCTTTTGACATCCTGGGACTTCTTGCTCGATCCAGCAACATATCCGTCAAGCTAAACTTTGTCCTCATTTTATCTATCCTCGGTGCCGCTAGTGCCTTCGTGAATAAGTTGGTAGTATGGCTTTGGTATTCTTGTAATGCACTTCAATCATGCCGGCCTTTCGCTTTGACACTAGGAATTTAATTCTCACATCGACGTGCTTCATTTTTGACGAACTGTTTTCTCCTTCCAAAACCTAAATAGCAGACTGGTTATCGGAACAAAAACGATAGGCAACTTAACCGGTACTCCAACTTCGGAAAGTAGTTCATATACTCAAATTAGTTTCCATTCAACTTATGAAGCTGCATAAACCTGCTTCTATTGTGGAAAGAGAAACCCATCCTTGTCTATTGCACATCCAGTACAAATGTATACACCAGTAGCCGATTCTAGATCATCCAGCATAGTCGACAACACTGAAAGCTTCCAGAGTAACTAAATCATGAATTCGAATATCTTCGAGACTTCCATTTTCAACCTTTGTCCCCTTTCAGTATCTCAAAATCCTTTTGGCGAGCTCCCAGTCTAACCTCTTTGAAGCATGCGACTGACGAGTGCCTTGTGATCCGCAAAAGCGATGCCAGAGCGAGTGCATCTCGCTATACATAGCAGAATTCCTACAAGTGACTATAAATCTTTCACAGTAGGTGAACCAGCTGTTGATTACGTCAACAAGTCAACTTGTTTGCCCGTGCATTTTGCCTCAATTTCATTTTCAATCGGTGTTCTAACGCTATTATCGTTTGCCAGGCCGAGGCCATTCAAAAGACTTGAATCATAATCTCTTGATCGAGGAAATAACCGTTTTTCGATGTCATGAGTTACTCGCATACCCACAATTTCGACACTTCGCCAAAATTGTTTATCTCCAGAACTTCCATATCCTTAAAAAACATTGTCACTAGGCTTTCATGACTTCCAGTTACCAGTAGATCGTCAACGTATAACCCCACTACCACAGTACTTTCATTGTTCCGTCTGAAATATCGGTTTAGCACTGAACGAAATCCAATTATTTTTATCAAGCCGTCGGTTCCACAAACGACCTACTTGCTTCAAATTTTTCTTCAACTTGAAAACCAATTCTTTAAAATCCTTAGCTTCGTGCAAATCCAAAATAATTTCACTTATGGTTATATCCTTGGAGATAAAGAGATAAATTTCGTATTCTTCCTCCAAACCTTTCGTATTGACGTTTGGAAGTTCCCCATGCTATGCTTTCACATTCCCATTTCTGACTAATGCCAGTATTATTTTGACTGTTTCCATGTCCATCACAGCTGCAAAAATGAGTCCATAATCAACACCTAAACGTTGTTCATTTCCATAGGCAACCAACCTTGCCTTGCACCTTTCATTTTTTTTCCATTCGCGTTGGTGTTGGGTTTGTATACCCACTTAGTGTGTAGTGGCCTGCAATCTTCAGGTTTCTTTATTATGATCCACACTTCATTTATTTCAAAGCTGAAATCTCTGCGTTTATGGCCATAATCCACTTGTCGTTGCGACAGCCCTACAGGGATTCCGTATAGTTCCTTGGATCCATCTCAATTATCATAATAATCACTCCACTGTCTTCGATTTCGGACATTCTTTTTGTTATCTTCCACGTTATTTTCCACATGTACCCACGTGTTACGTGACGATTCCTTGTCCAAGCGTTTCTCTCCTGGCTTTTTCTTGGCTTGGTTGTTGTTCGAAATATTTCCTTCAGGGTTAGCATATTGCGTTGCAACTCCTTCTAATTCCCGACAATTTTCATCTAGTAACAAACGTCGCAGCTGCTGGTTTTGCGTGTCGTCAAAGTTTTGACACTTCGAATATGGTGCGTCACGACAACCTTTTGATCATTTTGCAGGAAAACCTTAAAACCCTTGACCTCTTCACTTTTTCCAATTCACACCAATTAGGGCTTTATAAGTGGAATCCTTCCCGGGATTTCGATAAACATTATTGTCGATTCCGTTCAAATTTGCCGATCCTGCGCGATTTGAGCCTGATATTTAAAACCGCCCAAACCATACAAGAATGGTGATTTGTCAAAACAAGTTTATTATTTCACTTATTTCCATTTAGCTGACATCACGTAGACCCTAAGCCCTACACCCCAAACCTAAATCCCTACACCTCAGCCCCGGACCACCTTTTTTAATGATAAACTATTACTAACAGGATTTGGGCGGTTTTTATAGGGTAAGGTTGCGCGATTGAATCAATCACGCACGGAAATTTTGTCTAGAACACACAATACATGGAGATCCAAATGCGACTATCTCTCCAAGATTCGGTTTTTTGTTGGTCAGTATTTCGATCGGTGACATGCGCCATGTATTAGCGCTTGTCGGACTTCTATTTACAATGAAGGCGGCATAATATGCGACATCACCCCAGAAAGACAAATTTAAACCACAAGCAAACAACATGCACCGTGCCATATTCATTATGATCCGATGCATTTGTTCAGCTTTACCGTTACTGGCCTGATTCCCGATCTCACTAAAATGCCTTCCAATGCATGTACTCTGGCAGAAATAGTCGAGATTTTTATACTCGCCTCCACCGTCTGTGCGTATTATATGTATCTTGCAATCAAAGCTTCTTTCAAAATACACTATGATGTATTCGAACATTTTTGTCTTGGCGAGAAACACACGAACGTAGTTGCTTTTGTGATTCACAACGTGATCATATAACGGTTCCCAAGGCGGTCTCTAAGCGTGATTGGACCTTTCATGTCCGAGCAAATTACACCTCCAACCTTATCGATAGGCGAATGTTCGCCACTGTCTTCCTTCGATGGGTTGTTCTTTGTCTGCTTACATTGAGCACAGATAAGACAGTTTAAACGCTTCGTATCCGTTAATACGATTCCAAAGCTAGGATCTTTTGTCAACCTTTCGATCACGTCATAACTTAGATGCCCCATTCGGGCATGAAAATGCATCAAAGATCCACGTTGAACGTCTTTATTTTCATCAAAATCCTTGTTATTTGTATCAATGACAGCCATGACGACATCTCCAAACTTTTGCTTGGGTACATCCACCCTAACATTTATGGTCAGAACTTTATTGAACTTCTCAACATCAAAGATGTTTTCTCCGGTTTTATGGTGCTTGACCACCCTCCGACCGTCAACATAGGTTAATCCGCAGCCCTTTTCCTGTAGGAGACCATAAGATAGGATATTCAGTGTAAGGTTTTCAACGTAATATACCCTTTCAACTTTAAGGAGTCGTTCAACGTTTCCACAACTCACAAAAATCTGTAAGTTTCCCCTTTTCGTGATTTTTAGCTGTTTTCCGTCCACATGAAAACGCACGCCAGATACATCTTCAGTATCGCGTAAAAATCTCAAATCGTTTATTAAATGCATACTTGCACCACTGTCAAGTATCCATTTTTCCTTGGCAATGTTTCCATAATTTGTGGATACCGTCAACGTAAAGTCGACCCTTTTTGATTTCCTTTTTAGGAAAATTGATTTGAAATGCCCCATCTCACCACAATTGTATCTTGACTTGGCCTTCTTTTCAGCCACAAGATTTACAGTTACGTGTGCAGTTCATTTAGTTTTGTTTCCGTCAAATTCAACAGCCTGCGCAAACTGACACAACTCTTCTGCTTGACGCAGATAATCAACACGCGTGTGATCGAACTTTGACATCGTTACTTGTCTCAACTCGGGTTCAGCGCGATAAACCACATTATCAAGCACCAACGAATCAGCACGACCACCCACAGCCTAAGCAATAGCTAACAGATATAAATTGTGCTCTGATCAAGTACGGTTGGCACTTTTACGAGCATAAAACAATTCCATTGACTGTGCAGGCTTTAATTGCGTGTGAAACGTGCCTAACATTTTTTTCATGATGTACCATATCGCAGGAGTCTCACTCCACCACGTTTCCACTTGCCTGTTGTAATAGCTTCCTGCTGTTCCAGAGAGGTGGTGCCCCAGGAGGTCTACGTTTACGTTCTCACTCCATGGAAAGCCACAAGCAGCTTCAACAATGCCAATTTAACGTAAGAATTTTCTTCCCCACGGGTAAAAACCCGAACCTAGCCCTCGATACACTTCCGTACCGTCAAATGTTCTTATTTTTGGCTTGTATGCTTGGGCGAAGGTGTCCTAATAACTGGCGTCGCAGCAGCTTGGTTTTGGTCCTGTTAAATCCCTGGGTGTACAAATCCGTGCCCTTGAACCCCTGCTGTGCCTTAGTCTGTTTAGCGTTATTACCGCCACCTCGACCAAATATGCTTCCGCCAGCCTGGCTAAAGTGTCTAAAGCTATGTGCTCCAGCGTTTCCGGCTTTATAAGCCAACCTTTCCTCTTGACTTCCGTCCAGAGATGACATACTCATTTTAGTGTCCCCCTTTGGGGTATGGTAAACGTAACCACCCCATCTGACCGAATCTTCTAGTTTAGTCAAACGTTCTGAGATTCCACACAGCACCGTCAAGATATCACTCGACTCCACATTCTCTTGTACAACGGCAACATTTTCTTCGGTTGAGTCGCGACCCCGACTTGAGTTCATAACCTGTTGAGTCGCTTTATAGGTAAAATTCTTGTAACTCACAATCCAGGTAACCTTAAAACGTTATCTCCACGTTATACCATGTAATCGTAAACTCCACGTAAGAAACTGTCTCCACTCGGTATCCACGGCGTAAGCGTGAGAATCCACAAAAGAACTTAAAAAAGAAAGTTCCATTGATTGACCTAAATTATAGTCAATCACAAATGTAAATTGAATATACCTATTTTCGCAGGATTCTTCAATTGCAATACCGCTGTATTTCATCAGAGAAAGCATCAAAAACATAAAACAAAACAAGAGAAACAATTGGAAGTCGGGACAGAAGCGTAGAAAGAAGTCTGATGCACTTTCATACGAGATTTGACATATTAACTATGACACGATCGAGAGAATGGCGAAAGGCCCAAAGGCATCGGGCATCGCAATCACGGGTCATAGACGAGCTTATTGCCTTACCTGTGCACAAGGTAAGTAGAGTTTGAACCGGCAATCGCAGAAGGACAGTGGGATCCACGCACGTGGGTGGTGTGCGTAGTGTGAACTGTTCTGATCTCAAGGAACCAATACACACCCAACAAGAAGTCTGTTGCGTGCTACGTGTACAGCCTCGCTGCTATCGATCTTACACTTTGCAAATCGTATTGGACTGACAATAGTGTTACTCGCAGCTTATTGACGGCACCACACATAACGGGAATGACTACTTTGATGTATGGATGTCCTTCGAATACAATGGGTAACTACAACTTCCACCTACTGCTGATATTAACGAAATAATGCAGGGGTCTATGCTGATCTTGTGCTAATTGTATTGCAAACATGTTTGAAAACTGATCTGGGTTGTGGCGGACGGATCGGCTACAATGTTGGGTTGTAGGTGGAGCTTTTCTAAACGCATTCAGGATGTGTGACACGTACCATTGTGGTTAATAAACGCGATACCAAGTGAAGGGAGTTGCTAAGGAGCAACCAGAAGGGAGCGACCGTGCATATGAAAGGGTACACATGTGCATAGAAGCGTTGACATAAATAGACGTTAAACTGGTTTATTCGTTTTCCGTGTTATAACCATCAATTGGTTTAAACGGCGGATTTTCCCCATAAAATATTATGAAATTACATGTAGCCCCCTAACATCTACTGAGGTCCACATTCTGCTTCGACGACTTACTACATGTAAAGTGGATTATCTCACTGCTATTCATTACTTTTGTTATCGGGTAAACGCTGAGGTCTACATTTTGCTTCGATGACTTACTTAAGTGGATTATCTTGCAGCTATTCAGCGGTACTACGACATTATCAACAGTAGGATGTATAAAGCGACCAAAAGTCCACCATCACCCAAACCGGATCCAGCAGCAAATATAGTGGGTACAAACGCGCCAGAAATCTCTTCTCGTGTAAATGGGAATAGCGCAGCTGCCGTACAAACGCCACTTCGACATGTACTGTGCTTAATATTCTCTGTCAGGCAATCGGTTGTCATCTCACACATCATTTTCGTCTTCTCGTCAATAACTGGTGATACGTCGGCTTTTTGCGCCAGCACCTGGATTAAGAAACATGAGCATGTTGCAGCTAGCCGTAATATGGATCGAACAGATATAGCGGATGGACGTAACACAAAGTGTGCCCATTGTCGCAAAATGTGACTATCGCACCAATTCGGACTTAGTTAAATTAAATCGAACTTATACTGACTCGCTATCAGATATGTTCGCAATTATCTTACCTTGTGCTTTAGATTTCATGACGTAAAATGAGAACATGCGCGTTTGAAAGAAACGAGGACGCAAATCTATTTAAAAAAATCATTCAAATCTGTATCCTTCCCCGTAATGGCATCACGGTTAAAACTACTTAAATGATATGATGGGAAAAAGTATTGCAGTCAAGGTGGCAAAAAAGTCGCAGAAGGTTTTATCTTTCACGCACCCTTCCATATTTCTAGGATTAGCGACAGGTCCTTTCGGACGGCATTTCTACGATTCAACTTAATATCCTAACGGAGTTTATTACCTGCTGCTCAGATTTCTAAGTCTTACCATATAGGATCATGTCCTTTCAAGATTTACTAGCAAATTATCAATTCCTCTGATTCTTACAGCCTGAAAATCATTTATCAATTAGGCAAAACAATCAGCACAATAAATTATTGTACAATGGTATCAAATGTCAATTTGAGAATGACAAAATACTATTATAATTGCTTTAGAAACGACATTTCGTTGGTACTAGTATGAGTTATGCACAAAAAATCGTCTGTGTATTTATATTTTTAATTGCGCTGATCCAAACTTTGGTTTACGGTAGCAAAAGAGTGCATCACAGAGACCGAAAACAAAGGTGATATCTCGTCTTACACCATGCGTATGAAGATATAATTAAAGAAAAGATAATTGCGATCAACGGACTGATTTAATGCGTTCTTGGTCGCTTCGGTACTGCTGCTTAAATGCAACCCAAAAGATTTAATAGCTGTTATAGCAAGGTCAATCATTTTTTGCCTGTTGGATTCTGTCGTCGGTTATACGAGTCGGATCACCGGAGAAAAATGATTACGTTATGTTCCATCATACCAGATATTGGCGAAGATCAGTACTAATAGATGAATTTTTTAAGAGGGTACAACTTCAACCTTAGATATATTGCGGCGACCGAAACTTACTAGTTTGCGACTCACCGATGGATAGCAGAGCGAATGAAGACATCTCGAGAATGATCTTAAAATTAATTGCCGTGCCTGGAGCTGTGCAGTGGTAGGGATGCGACGGAAACATCGAAGCAGGAAACATCGGAGAAAAGAATTACTGGAATGTACGAGTATTTTGCAACACTCGTCAATAGTCACTACTGTCTGGTGTAAAAAGTGTAAATATTTTTTGTATTACATACCCCTTTCAAATAGATATTAAGGAAACTCCAAAACTCAATTACCTTCCAATTTGAATTTGCGCGCCATAAAGCACTTCTGTTGAGACAAAAATTCGAGGTGAGCATTGTTGTATCCAGTGGTGTAGCTAAGATCTCAGGACATATGCACAAGGTTGGGAAAGACCCGCTTACGTGGTTCATAAATTTTGATTGTCGAATGCAAATTGCTCCCACATTCTATTCAAAGATTTTCACCGTTCTTAGAACTTCGTCAAGCTCTTCGGTGTGCACGTGTGTAGTAAACTGTTCGGATTTGATGGTCTACCAGCAAGTCACGCGTGGAGATGAAAGACGCCGGGACGTCTTTTGACAAAGGCCCAATGCATTGAAGTTCTTGTGTCTATCGTGGAGCGCGTAAATCCAAGTAAGGTTTGAGTGATAAATTAATTTGTAACCAACAGACTGATCGAGTATGATAGCTAAAATTCTAGTGGACGATGGTACTACACTCGTGATAATGGTGCTGTGAAAAGAAAGTTTTGATTCGATAGTATTTCTGGGGGATCTCGTGCACGTGGAAGGCAAACTCAATGTGGACAAGATTTTGGATACGAGCAATGCGTTAGTAGTGTAACTATCGAATGGTCTTTTCATCTTTTTGAAGCGCTTATAATTTTATCCACGTCTTCATCGGTAGCAGAGCTCGCGATCTCTGAATCCTTCGTATCACTAAAGTGAAAGACGCAAACGAAGAGCTGCTGGATTGGATCCAAGTGATGGAGCTGACAAAAATGCTTTTTTTTCTGCGATTCGGGCGGTGCAAACACCTTCCGAGAGTTGCGTAGGGGCGACGCTTTGGTGGCAGTTCGTCATTTGGTGGTGCGATATACTGCAATTAGCTAATACTTCGGAGTATCAAAATTCCTGACAGATGTGATTGGCTGCAGTAATTTGGCTATTTACCAAGCATTCTGTACCCAAAGCGTAGCGCGAAGCCAACTTTTCCGGTAAACACTATGGATGGAAAAATGCTTGA
>MIQA02000843.1:0-13496 GCA_001887855.2 Sclerospora graminicola | reverse complement strand
TTGCCTTCGTTATGAAGCTAACCTTTTCAAAAAAATGGCGCGTGCATTTAAATTATTCACCTCAAAAACTCACACGTCCACGCAATCCATTTTAGCACCATGAGATCTGAGGCAAAACTAGTCATCGTCGCACTAGAAGGTTGCCATGGTGAGTAAAACTATCGTCTTTCCACGTCAATGTGATTGCGACGTACTTAACTTAACTTTCCCTTGTGAATAGGCTGTGGCAAAACGGCATTATGTGAAGAATTTGAAGCCCAGGGTTACGATATTTTAGATGAAGCGTTTATGAACATGCCTGCCTATGCTCTTCATCCACAGTCGCTTCTCATGGAAACGTCGTGGGTCTGTTCCTGGTTTGAGCGCGTGTTACGTCTCGCTGCCCGTGTGAAATCTGGACGGAAACAAGTGTTTATTGCCGATCGCTCGCCTTTCAGTGCCGTCTTTTATTCTGTTCATGGCCACATGCTCGAGCCAATCATTCGTGAGCAAATGAACGAAGTTCAGGAGTTTGCCAATGTACAATTTTATACGGTACATGTCCAAGTCGAGCGCGAGTTGCTGTGGCGTCGTATTTGTGCCCGTCTTCAAGTCGAGCCCGAGCGGTTGCGACTTAATGAACACAAACGCGAGTGGATGGAGGAAACGGTTGCATTTTATGAACAGTTTGCATGGGACTTGACTGTCACAAATGACGAGCGCAGTGTGGCAACAATTGCCAACGTCATTAGTCAACTTTTAAGAGAAAGAGATGATACATTTAAAGCCGTATACAAGTCCACTCAACCAAGGTCGACGTCGTCACCGTCTTCGCTTTCAAACAGCAGCACACTGAGTACGGACAGTGAGTGTGAAAGTGTCGAGGAGAGTGGGAATGCAGAGACGGATGGACTGTCGAAAGAAAACGATCCGGGAACGGTAATGAACAGCATCATTGCGTTCAATAACACGCCGCGTGCTGAGACGTTTTGATGCTCTACAGAAGACACAAAAGATCGATGGATACATATATCTATATATTTTCTATTGCTAGCTATGGTTTGGTAAATACCGTATTGACATTAAAAAAAAGAAACTATTCGTTGTCAACTTGTACGATTGCGTAGCGTTCAAAAAAAAATATCTGACTTTTGCGTACACGATTTAGTAATCTAGTAGTAGCAGAAAACGTCGTGCATTTGCTCGCGTAATCTTTGCAAGCACTTGTGGGGAGAGACCAAGAGCAGACGCGACAGCTTGAGCTACCAGTGGCATGGCACTAGGTACATTCGGATACTGCTTCTTTGTTTCAGTGAGTTCAGCACGTCGGCATTTGGGAAATCCCATGTACGGGGCATCTGTCTCTAAAACAAGTCGATTGAGCGGTATATGCTTGATAATGTCTCGTAATGCTGCTCCTTGTTTTTTGCAGATAAATCCCGTGATACCAATGTACCAGTCATCTCCACGTTCTATGTATGTTTTTAACTCCATCTCGTTTCCTGTAAAGCAGTGCACAACTGCTGGCGGAAAATATCCATCGGAACTCCTAGTCGCCTCGTCAATAAGTTGGATAAAATCCTGATGTGCCAGTCGTTCGTGCAAAAACAATGGTTTCTTCAACGTACAAGCCATTGCTAATTGATGAGCAAACCATTTTTTCTGATATTCTGGTTTTGGAAAATTTGGTGAATAATCCAATCCACACTCCCCAACGGCACGAACTTGTTCTAATTCGACAAGACTCTGAAGCGTGGCCAGCTCCTGGTTAGATGGCATTGAACTGGCATGATACGGGTGTACTCCCGCCGTTGGAAACAGTTTTGTCGGGTAGTGGCTACAAAGTTCAATAGCTTGCTGGGATTCTTGAATTGAAGCACCAGGTACCAGCATTTCCTTCACTCCAACAGCAGCGGCTTGATCTATCAATATCTTCGCATCGTTCCGAAGATCCTTGTGCGTCAAGTTGGCATCGAAGTCAAAGAGTTCCAGAATTTCATCTTTAGCGATTTTCATCGCAAGTTTTGTTCCCACACTTGACGATTTTGTCATGACTTTGTGGTTAGATATTCTGTGCTTTTTCATCGTAGTTGCTTCGTGTATATAGTGCCAAACGTTTGTGGTGAGTTCCTCGTCGTGGTCCAAGGGCATTTTTAGCAAAAGTGTCACTAACACGAAGGAAGCACCGTAAAAGCATTGCTTTTAGGGTAAATTGCAAAAAAAGGCAACAAGGGAACAATATATTACGTAGCGAACCACCTACATAGAAACCTTTCTAACGTTCACGTTCCTTTTTTAATCAGATTTTGTCTGAAAACACGGCATCATCCGCAAATGTTCCAATTTGTCCATCGCCTCTAAACCTCCAAGAAACTGTTTATCGGCAGTCAACCAATCATCTTCGAGCACGCCCTCAGTGAAATGTCCGAACGTATCGCCTGGATTATATTGGTACGCACTCTCGGGATTGAGGGACCAGACAAAGCCACCAGCCCAGTTGTTTTCCACAATAAGTTCGATCGAGAGATCCGTACAACGCTGTGTCGTGCGCTTTGGATGAAGATCGTTGGCATATAAACCACCAAATTCACCTAACACTAGCGCCGCCGACTTGTTTTTACTAATAAAACCAAACATGGACTCCATCGTGGCCGCCACACGGGACTTTAACGCCACAGTCGATAGCTCTACGTAATCACTCAATGCTCCATTTTCACCTGCAGTACCACCACCATAAAGGTACGTTTGGGGGAACACGGCAGGTGTGTAATAATGAGGTGCATAAACGACCTTCTTTTCGATCGAAAACTGTACTGGATACTCAGTTGCTTTCTGAAGACCACTACCGTACCAATCAAAATAGTCGAACGTCGTACCATCAAGAACGAGCGAGTGGGAAGCGTAAACGCCTTCGACAAACCCTATCCAGTTGGAACAACCCTCTAACATTCGATTCCCAATGCGTTGTGCACCTTGACGCCAGTCTGTGTCCTTGCCATCTCCCCACGTGGCCTGATGCGGTTCATTCTTGAGATCCAAGCCAATGACATTCCAGAACGCGTTCGTACAGAGACCATTCGTGAGGATATCGACTGCTTTCAAGTATTCTTGTTCCGTAATGTCCTTGCTGTACCAGAGTCCCCCATGGTCACTGGCTGTAAGCGTATGGAGACTAAGGAGGACACCAATTTGACGAAACCCCAAGGCTTTAATGAGACTTTGAAGGAGGGACAGGTACGTTTTCACCGAGATGGCTCGATTCTCGGCCACGTTGATTAAACTGGCTACTGGCACTTTGTTGGTGAGGATCCAGTCGATACAGAGCGGCAAGCGCACGGCATTAAACTTGTTTTTGGCCAAAAATGACGCGATTTGGTACACGGTGGTGCCGTTTTCGGAATTCTCCCACAGACCAAGCGGAATCGCCATGCCCGTTTCCATGCCAAACCAATTGATGCCTTTAAAATCCACAATGACTTCTGTTCCATTCGAAGCAATGGCATAAATGTGGCCATTTTTGCTCTGGTAGTCTGGAAGTTGGCAGCCCATGTCTGGATACGTTTTGGGATTGCCAATGACGCCATCGTTTGAGACGAGATCCTCGAGATTCCCGTCCACGCCGCCAGCGATCGCTGCGGCACCAGCTTTTCGTCTTGCATACGCCTCTTTCCGTGCTAAACTCGTGGTATGTTTGTGAAATCCTGCAAACGTGATGGCTGTGATGCCACCAAGAATAATTGCCAATAGCAGCACAATCCCTGGCCACCTCTAGAGAAGGATAGATGAAAAAAGGATAAGAGACGTTGCTATAGGAAGACAGACAGGATGGACAAACAAACGAAGAAGAAACGGACCCGATAACGACCATTGTATGGCTTGGCATGAAGCGAAACCGCTGCAACGATAGGGTGGCTCGTTGCTTCAATATTGCGATCCAGCAAGGACGAACGATGCAGTCCAAGGGGCGTCGCGGCAGTGAGTCCCCCCGTGCCACTTGAACGAATGCCACTTGTTTCGGAAAACGTATAACGAGGAGAAGATCCGTCGGGACGAGTCGTATAAGAGTAGCCACGTTGATCGGGCTGATGATTCATCGATGGCTCACGATAGACCTCACGAGCAGGTGCTTGTCCATTATTCAGAGGACTGTCAGGATCTAGTTCATGAGATAACAAGTCTTCATCCTCGTTCCATCCTTCATTTGTGTTCTGGTTCGGAGTTAGAGACTGGTTCGGAGTTAGAGACATTATGATGTAAATTGTTGCGTAAATGAATTTTGGCACTGATCCAGCCCAAGAAAATACGAGAATAAACGCTACTCATTGCTGCAGCTGCCCACGTTTTGTGCCAGGCGCGTCCATGAAGTTGTCGAGCTGTGCTTGGCATCCTCCCAATTCGACATGTTTTGTCGCAGAGACTCAAGGGATCGTGCACAGAATGATGCAGTGTAATAATCATGATGGCAAATCGGTAACACATGACAAAGCCATTACGGAAATTTTTACTTTCGAAAGTCGAAGCTTTTTCTATATACTTTATGTACAGTACAGTATGATGTCTGGTCTGAACTAGTTTTTTCTGCTTATCATACCGGTTATCATTAACGCCACCGATCGAACGAATAAAGCGACGAAAAAGAGCCGTATCACGAAAAAGGCTCCATGACGACTCTTAAAGAGCAACGGATTGGTGCGATTCGTACTCGACTACTCTATCCGCCTTGCGCACTTTAAAATAAAAATGATTGCATTCTAAATCTTTCTTTTGGCGACGCATCAAACAATCCTAAGAATGGTCTTGTTTTTGCGCTCAACATCTTTTATGCATTGAATAGAGGTAGTAGTCAATACAATCTAGCAATAATCGCAAGATTGAGGCAATCTGGTTAAACAGGTTTAGTGGATAGTACGGCATCGATATCCTTTTTTTGGGAGGAGTGGAACTCAATGGAGATGGACTGGCCCGCATGATTATGATTTATGAACCCCAGTCTCTATTTGCTGCTATTTCACGCTGCAACCACGAAATCTCGTGATTTATTTTTTCCATGCCTGCCTTCCTGCCATTCTTGAATTTTCCATCATGAATATGGTATGCCTACCTAGGGATCACTGCCAACGAAAAGCCTTGCCTGACTTCGTGCCATCATGCCTCGTCATGCAGTGCTGTAGTCACCGCAAAATGCCATCTGCCATCTCTACCACAACGTACGTGCAGAATCGAGCACAGAATAATCAGTATTTAAGTGCTGCATCGATTTGTACCTGCTTCAGACTCGCACTGGCAACGAGCCCATTGCAAGACCAAAGCACTTGCAAGCAACCTAGAGTGATCACTAAGGACCGAAAGCATCCACTCAAGCGTATGGCTAGTGGAGCCGTTTCACCGCTCTGTGGTGTGAAACGCCGACGGGTATCAGTTAATGCAGACCAGTCGTCCGAACTGTCTGTTTGGGTTTCAGTACCTACTGTTCGGTCGTTACAATATGCTCTACCGGGTCTGTCAAGTCATGATACACTTCACGTGTTACATGCCATGCGCACGATGCCAAGTGAATTGCGCCACTTGAATGGAAGTGCGAGTCGTAGTCACCTTAAAAGTCACTGCAAGGTGCGACAGGTCTTTGGATGGCGTCATTTGCTTTGCCAAGAAGAAGACGATGAACAAGCAGCGCGTCGAGTTGTCTGGAAAAGTGCCAAGGCGTTGGATTCAATGAAAATGCGACCGTTGGCTCGTCAAATTTGGAAGGCGAGCACTGAAGGCACAGGTGGGTTGGAAGATGGCGAATCGGGGGAAGTCTTGTACACAATAAATCACAGTACTCGAGTGGTTCAGTCGACAAAGCAACAGTACGGCAACCGTCGTAGCGCTCGTGATCAGATTTGGATTGAATGTTTTCTCGATGATGGCTTGCAGGTGTGCGTGGCTCGTAAAGAGCTACGGTACTTTGGGAAGTACCGTGCCCCTGAGACATCTGCGACCGAGTGCCAAGGCTTTTTGGTCCGACCTATTTATACGAGAACAATTCATGCGCATTCGGTGGGCTGTTCATTGCAATGCCTTCGTGCAGTAGACGCGCGCGACTGTGGCGTTCAATCCGCCCCCGCATTGAAGCAGCAGATGATCGATGACCTCCCACGGCTTACACTTCAATGCGAGGAAGAGTATTTTTATGATTTAGTCCAGACGCCACAAGTGCTTTTAGATAGTGTATTCGCGCTGTAGTGTTGACGTAAACCTTGAAAATACAAATACCAAACTCAAAGTGAGGTCCCGTCTGCTGCACCAGTATTATATTATTCCGCTATTGATCCACGGCATCGTCGTAAACCTCGCCTTCGGCAAGAGCACATAGCTTATGGCATGACGGAGAAGACGCTGCAATACAAACAGGAATCGTCAAAATTCGAGACAGAAAAGCAGGACACGGTCACGAGAAGTTTGGACTTCAAGTATTTTTACTGATGGTGTAGTCTTGGGATATGCAGACCCGGAAGATACCTAAAAGACTGACCCGTGCTCGGCGTAATAAGCGCAAGGAGATGGAGCTGAAACAACGAAGTCGACGTGTCGAGAGGCTGTTTTAAAGCAGATTGATGTCATTGCTCCTTTCACATTCTCCAATAAATCGTTATTAATTTGTAGTGGTCAAAAACTTGGAGCTTCAAAAGGAGCAAAAGTTACATAAGGAACCCCCCGATCACGTATATGTCAGGGAATGTGGTATGTTCTATCTCATCTTCATGCGTCCGGTTGACAATTTTTTTTTATCACATTATAATTATACTGAAGTACGATGCGGCAAATTGAATCGCTCGACGCCAGTCTCGTTGTCGGAAGAGTTAACTGGCAACCTTCGGACCTTTGAAGTTGCACGCTTAGTCATTTAAAAATACAAAATCAAGTTGCCAAGATTTTGCAGTGTGTTCATAATAGAGATATATATAACCCAGATGCCAAGTGAGTTATCCGTGATTTACCTAGCTTTTTCCAAAGTAAACTACTTCAAGTATTAATACAAAGTTGCAGTATAAAGTTTCTATTAGTGAATGGCAATATAACTAACTACACACATACAGTAAGCATAACTACAAAGTTGAAATGGTCACACATCCTAGCCCCGTTGAGTCAATATATACTGCTCAAAGTCAGCACGGAACTCCTTCGCCATCTTCTCGTATTTCTTCTGATTTTTGAATCCATTGGGAAACACATTCACCATGAAGTTGTCCAAATTTGTTTTTCCTTCTGCCACGAGTCTGGAGAAAAGCTCACGCTCATAACGATTCGCCACGTCCCACGCTTTACGCCTCTTGGCTCTCATCAGCAGAATGGCAAACTTGTCAGTGCCACCAAATCCATCTTTCAATACCGTGACCATGCTTAAATCCATCCGGGGATCATTCAAAAGTCTGGACAAAAAGGCAGTATATCTTTCCAACACTTTTAATTTCCAGCTACCAAAGATTTTTGGGCCTTCGTTTATCGCATTCAACCGCGTAACCAAGCCTGCAGGTGTAACCTTTTCGCTCACCAAATAATTGAAATACTTGGCCTCCAATTTTTGCGCTGCAACTTGAATATCCTTTGCATCTTTCTGTGCCGCACTCAAGAGCAATGCAAACTTTTCATCACCACCATAGCCCTTAAGCAACGTTTGAATCAGAGGATAATCACTTGCCTCGTCTCCGCTTTTAAATTGGATGTATCCATCCAGGAGATTGATTCTTCCATCGGTGAAGGCCTCGTACTTGACCAGTCCATCGTTTAACTTAAGCTTGGAGAAGAAATCGTCGTAAGATGCTCCACGAGTCTCCAAAGTGGAACAATACTTGATACCCAACTCGAACGCTGCTGTCCGTGTGAACTTATCGCTGTCTTTAAGTGCCGCACCCACGACCAATGCAAATTTTTCATCACCCCCATAACCTTTTAAGAGGGTTTGAATCAACGCGGTATGACTTAGCTCCTCCGTCCCGATTTTTAATTTGATATAGACGTCCAGCAGGTCTATCCTTCCATCGCTGACGGCCAGGTATTTATTTGGTCCATCATTTAGCTTCATTATCTGGAACAAATTGTCGTAAGATGGGTTTTGTTCCCACAGCGTGGTCAAATATTTTTGCTGCAACTCTCCCGCTGCTTCCCACGTAGAATAATCAGGATCTTTTATTCCCGAGCCGATTACGATTGCCAATTTGTCATCACCACCATAGCCATCTCGCAGCGTTTTAATCAAAATCGCATCGATTGACTCTGGATCGCTGTGGCTGTTCAGCTTCTTGATATAGCTATGTAGCACTTCTATCCTGCCATCGCTAATGGCCAGCAACTTGTCCGGTCCATTTAACGTCAAGAGATCAAACACATCACGCACGGTTTTTTACTGCTTCTCCCAGCGCTTGAACTGCTGAATCGAAAGCCACTTTGCGGTTTGCTGGGTGAGCTTTGAGCCTGATTTCCTCGCCATGACAAGCACTTGTGCCAACACTTTATCGCCGTATCTCATTGTGAAGAACTTAATCATTGGTAGCCTGATATTCGAAAAAAATCTCAGCAATTCTGGTCGTTCAATGACAGCTAAGGCTTCTTTTCGTGCAAACTCGGGATCCTTCAGCTGAAAAGAAGTGAATACGTGATTGAGGGCTTTGAGCTTCAAACTTTTGATCTTCGATGCGATTGTCTTGACCTTGGAAATCAAAGGAAGCACCCGCTCTTCTTCATCCGCTGTCTCGTGCACGCTCAATGACGATGGGCCAGAAAAGCCTTTGCGGAGACCGGGAAACGAATGAGCTTTACGCGTGTCGTTTAGAGCTATTGCTTGGGTGCCATTAACTTCCACCGCACTTCTGACATTTCGTAGAAGAAGAGCGATGGAAGCCAAGAGAAAAACGATCGACAAGGACCGCATGTGATCGGCGCAAAAGGAGAACAGAACCAATTATTTTTATTACAATCCAAAGTTACATGTATCACAATCAAGAATGTACCACTTCCGTGGTACCATGCCAATCCCAAACAAAGCTTGTAATACGGACACAATCACCCGTTAATGCTCAACATTTCAAACCAAAAGGCACTATCACTAGAAGAATTAACAAAGAACTTGATAATGAATGCTAGTTTGAAGTCATCGTAAGTTATGATGACACTTTTTTTTTATTCGTGACCGTCAAGCACACTCAACATGAGCTCGGGGTTCAGTCGTAGAGGCATCAATAGGGAGCACTAATTCGATGTCGTCCGATCGCACTCTAAAACGTTTAGCTTGCAGTTTTTATCACTAAATGAAGTATATCTCTATCTAGAACAGGAGTTCATAGTAACTGAGTCAACTGGTACAAACTGGCAAAACTGGTAAAACTGGCAGTAAACTGGCGAAAACTATTATGAGTTCAAGAACGTCGACCTACAGCGAACTCCTCACCAACCAACCAAACAATAAAGGTCTCCCACAACCACCACCAATACAGTGTTGTTTCATTAATTATGCGGATATAGTTCTTCTTCTGCTAGGAGTTTCTTCCCGCGCCCACCACTCCTCCTCCTTCCTCCTCCCTCCACCCCCTTCTTTTTCTTCTGTTCGTTGGTGTTTTTCAACATATCTTCTGCAGCCTCCCAGCTTCCCTCGAGATAGCACAGTGTTGACACTTTCTCTACGGATAGACAGTTTCTCTTCTTCGTGATCGTCAACCCTGCAGCTGAGAACAAACACTCTGAAGGTGCAGATGTAGCTGGAATTGCTATAATTCGCCTTGCGAACTTGCCAGCGTTAGGAAGTAACTTTTTGTACTTCTCCTTTCACCATTGCAATGGATCCTTGACGTGTTTAAGAGCCGAGGATTGTGCAGCTGTCCAGTACATGCTGACCTCATGTCTGATCTGGTTCCTTCGGATTTCAGCTGCCATGAGTTGCTCTCTCAGTTGTTCCTCTGCATCACTTTCCACATCGTGCTCTTGTTCTGTTGATCTGCTCCTGCAGCTCGAGACCATAGATCATCATAGTATTGCTGCTCTTTCTTCTTCTTATTGCGCTTCTTGGCAGGCTCCGCATTGTGGTAAAGCGATCGGAAAATATTGAGACTGAAGTGGACCACACATGGCCGTTTGATTGGTGACGATAGAACACCCATCAACATATGACGGTTGATGGGTGGGAAAAGGTTGATCACGGTTAAGAGGAAAAGGTGGCGGGCAACGGATATTCACGACGTGGAGAAATCAGCCAAGTATTGTCGTTAAGCCCAGTCCCAGACACTGACGGAATGATGGAGATCACGATCACGATCGTTACTACAGTTACTAAGTGGAGTTCCCGTGGATGTAATAAGAAAAGAGTAACTGTTGACATGACGTGTCAAGGGCAGGCGTCCAGCCGATCTATGAATGGTATAGTGGTTGAAGTTGATCATGACACGAAGTTACGGCCTGATCAGCTTATTATGCCCGAGCAATGAAGATTAGATGTGGAATGAAGTCGGGCATGTGGAGTGACAGGTTGTGTGAGTGATGATAACCTATGGTTTGTCCGAAGATGACGTGGCAAGGCCTGATCAGGCCTGATCAGCCGAGATCGGTGTTCATATGTTTGTCCTGACGGGGTATAAAGATCGGAAGTAGTGGCTTAGAAGATGAATTGAGTCGTGATGATGATGACCCAGAGCGTTCCCGAGGTGATCAAGGGCTGATCGGCCTGATCACCACCTGATCACTCGCTTGATCACTATGCCGATCGTGATCAGGGCTGATCAGCCTCTGATCAGCGTTCAGATGCAAAGGCAAGTAAAGTTCTCGGTTTAGTCGGGCGGAATATGAAGTCAGAAGAGCAGATCCCAAGTGGTTTCGAGGTCGTTTGTCGAAGATCGGGACGGGTTGAAGATCTTTCGAAGAGTCGGGTCGTGATCAGGGCAGAAGTGGTACAGATCAGCTTGAAGGTGCAGCCAGGATGGGCAAGGTGGTGTTACGCAACCGTGCGACGAAGTAAATAGGTTCGAAGTATAGGTCAGGCATGAGTTGATGTACGGTACACAGGTATAGGACATTGCATATATAATAGTGGTTCTCACGAATAGAGGTAGAATGGAAGGTTGAGTGATGGAGATGACCAATGGAAATTCATCCTCCTTGTACCGTTCGTGAGGACCTCGAACTGGCTTATTTCATTCTCCAAAAGTAAGTGCACAATATATAACTTTATAGTGAATAATGTCTACAGGAGTGAGTAGACTTTTTAGACAACTCGCATTTTAAACATTCTGTGATTCTATTTCATCTAGACGACTTATTCCTTTTATTTGTTATCTCTCAGCTAGTATTTGTGTGCTCTCGTTCTTGTGCCGACCACAGAGGCCGGAGGTTTAAAAAGAAAAGACTAAAAATAGCTCATTCTACTCAGGAATAAGAGCCAATTACGAGCATTCTTCTTCAATCGTTTTGGCGAATCACACGCCAACCTACTGCATTTCTCCAGCCTCCTCTTTTATTTTTGAATGACAGATCGAGAAGAATGAGGTAGGATGCATGATGGATCTGACCAATGACAATCCATTATTTCTCCATTCTCCATTATACTTTGGTTCGTGAGAACCACTATTATATGAAGTGTTCATTTTTTTCATCTGCTGACGGGACGGACACGGAGCTTAGTGTCGGAGAGAAGGCAGGGCTTTTGATAGACTTACTGCTGAAGCCATTATTATTGTTGGTTAAGTCTGTGCATAAACTTCCAGAAAGCGATGTCTGTGGAAGCAACAGACTTAAAAGACCAAGGGGTGGTCAACTTGCGTAACTACAGTCTAACCGTCAAGGACAAGACAGAGCTACATGTGCGCCTACTAAACGAAATTGACGACGAGGTCTAAAGGACTATTCCAGCCATTACGTAAATTCACCAAGGAGATGATCAGAGTTGGCCGAAGAAAGTATTCCGAGCGTGCGTTCCTAGCCACCGCATTTGAGAAGTATCCATCTATGATGAGTTTGAGTACGATATAAAGGGCACACTACGCACTATAATACTTCTTCTTACTTCTCAAGGAAGTGCGAAGAAGGAAGCGCGAGAATATTATTTAGCGAAAAACTACGAAGAAATTATTTTTGGGTAGTTAGTACCTAAAAGTGACATTTAGGTATAATTTGCAGTACGAATAATACACACGGCGGTGTTTCAACAAGCTCACCGTCTTGTATATCTTCTTGAAGTTGCATTTTCGACACTGGAATAGTTGACACTTGCTTTGGTGTGCTTTTATTCTCTCGATAAATGTGAATTCTTTGCAGCAGTTGAAGCAGGTATACTCCACAAAGTGCAAAGCTGCGTCAACCCGTCCTTGTACTCGACAAAAATACTGTACAAAAAGCAATGGAGACTGATGTTCTCATCTTCATACTTCATTCCACAAAGAATAACGTCACCACGGAAGAGTAATGCATCCCCTGGTTTCAGCGAACGGATTTTTTCTTCAGCCTTAAGGCTCGATGCCGGTTCTAACCATAAGTTACTAAAAGCGTTGTTCCCTTGACTACTAGGAGATGTGCTCCTGGAGTGTCTTCAAAACTACCGTTTTTTAGCAGCTCGTCGACCTGGTATTCCTGGTGAGTCTGTTGTCGCTCTCCTCCTGCGAGTGACTTCAAAACCATCCACCCACGAACAGCCCAATTATAATTCACCGCTTGGACTATAATAAGATGTCATGATTAAGCTTCTGTGGTGTAGTCGCTCTCAGAAATTCTTCCTGAGACGCGAACACCCACGGGGGGCCCAGACGACTGACTGTACTCCGTCCACTAGTCATGATCCGATCCGGCATCCGGCCGGCTGGATTGATCACTTCCATCCGCTTGATCGTGACGACTCGGATGTTCCATGTTGAAAGCTCACCTTGTGTACCCGTCAGTACTGGCGGTTGCGCTCTCTTGATAGAGACCCTAAGGCGAAAAGTGTGAAGTCCGTCGAATAAGGAGACGAGGATTAGGACTAGGGGTAGCTCCTGCGCGGAAATCGTCACCGGGGAGCTCGACTGTCAATATACTTGAACTTTGTATACTACGACGGCTGGACCGAGAATGATCAACCAGCCAAACCAATGATAATGAAGGGTAAATCCAAACGTGTACGTAAAGGGGAATCCAAATATAACTCCACAATCTTCCACAGAAGGCCAAAATGTTACCACTTCCCAATACTTAATATACCGTGTTCAAAACACGGGCGACTTGAGGTGAGTATACGAAACGCCGCGACTCCCGGTCAGGGGACTTCCGTGGGTTACTTTAGCCTTCCCCGGGCAAGCCAATAGCAGCAAGAGGGGACCTTGTTAACCGCTGTGAACCAATAAAGCGACTTGTGTCTAAGAAAAGCAAAACGTATACTGATTTTTATCCCTATGTCCAATACTCCCTTTCGTGTGACCTACCCCAAATAGCTCGGCTGGATAGTTATGTGTCTTACCTGAAGTGGCCCGGTTAAATGCTCTTTTGTGTACCGGCCTGGCCGGTACACCAACCCCAGCTGGTAC
>MIQA02000842.1:0-16703 GCA_001887855.2 Sclerospora graminicola | reverse complement strand
ACATAGATCTGACGCGCATGACGACCGGCCAGATGACCGGGAGGATCAGATCAGTCACCATAATGGTGATTCATCTGATTCTGATGCTGATCAGGATCAACGGAGTACCCCCTCCGATAGTTGGTCGTCGGGCCAGTGGGTATCCGGATTCCGGCCAAGACTTCGGTCATGGATTTGGAAATCGGCTCCACCACAAATGCTTGATTCCAAGAACACTGCATGTTACTTCAGAGTCCATGTTGGCCAATACCGGATAAAGAAAATAAAACACCGATGCAGCTCGCGTCTTCCATGTCAAGTTGGTGCGGTGTTCGCTGGTAACACGACCATCAATACGAGCGTTGTTCGTTGTTGGGGAAATAGAATCTAGGGCAGTGTCCAACATCTCGTTGATTATTGTAGCACATAATCGTAAGTTGTGCATGTGTTCAATTCGTTCTTGTGCCTTTCGAAGATCGATGGCGGATCTTGATTGCTAGCTAGCTCAGATAATGCCTGCAGTCGAATCTGTGCATTTACAGTGTTGGTCCGTGCTCGAGCTTCCTGAGCGGCAATCCACCTTGCATTTGACGGATCTTGCAGAAGAAACTTGCGCATTTGCGCTGTGGCGATGTGTTGTGGGGATGAGAGGTGTGGAGAGTTTGTTTGGAAACTACGATCGAATAAATTTATCTAACTTTGGTGCAAGATAATTGTAGAAAAAGATGCAAATTCACGTTCCCACTGGGAATCGAACCCATAATCCCCAGAGTAACAGCAGTGCTGCTCAACCATTGAACCGCCACGCACTGTATTTTTATGGCAAAAACTGCTGCCTTTGTGTTAAGAAAATTCACACAAACGAAAAGATTGCAACCATTTCGCCATAATGACGATTTTTGTGTTACGGCTTGTTTTCTGTGAGCTACGGTAGTGTTGAATCATTAGATAACAAAAACAGTTAGGCAATCACAGGACACTTTGATTCGTAGCCTAACGGAAGACTTACAAATCCGGTAGAAGACTGGCCAAATGTGTGGTGATAGCATAATCCCGCATATTGTGAGTGACTGTTGGTAACATGTGCCTATCCGAATTGTATGACTGAAATGACTGAATGCGAAACATTTGGTCTGCCATGCTAGCTATTTTTAGTTGTCCTGAATTCCAAGCCATTCGTTCTGCTAGAACTGCAACGATAACAGCAGCAGCTGTACTACATGTATTGAATTCGAATCTCCAGGCTCATTTAACTATCTCCAATAAACATCAAAAATGGGACTACGTGACTCTACTCGAAGACTTTTGCGATAGTCACTCGCACGTGTTCGATAGCAGACGAAAAGATTGCATCGCTGGTGAACAGTTAGCTCCATTCATACCGCTAAACTTTTGGCTTACGCTGAACCCTGGATGCTCCAAGTAGGGCTGGCACTGGCGTTTTGCACTTTCATTCGAAGAAGGAGCCAAAGTTGGTAGTGAAGGTGGCCAATCTTTAATAAGGTGTCGAATCGACTGTGCGTTACGTGACTGAAAACGCGTCAGTACTTTTCGTGCACAATCCACCGAGATGTCAGGTAACTTTCGCAGCGCAACGGCTTCCACTAGTCGCATCAGCTCGTCAAATGTCATGAGCACGCCCAATTCAGCGTGAGCACTACCACGCGCATGATCCCAGACTCGTCGCTCGAGTTGAAGTACCCGTCCTTCCCATTGACCAGGCCACCCTGTGCGCGCTTCTTTACACGCCGATGGAGGGCCGCGAAGTGTACGCCGTACATCTTGGCAGCCGCGCGTAGACTCATGCCCTGTTGCTCCACAGCTGTGATGTCTTTCTCCCACGTCTCGGCTGGGACCGTGTGACTTGGTTTGTACCTACGCTTTTCGTTATATTTTCGTTCCGTTGCATCAAGTAAAGAGGAGCTTGAAATCGTGTGACGCCCGCAAATTTATCCAGATTTGGGTACATAAATTCACATTCTATTCAGATGGACGGCTTGCGCGCTTTGAGATCAACGGTGACGTTGTCGCTGCTAGTGCTGTCTTTAAGGTTCCTGGAGCAGCAACGACTCTAAAACTTCCTCAATAATTTAATGAAGTCGACGCTGAACACGGTCTGGAAGGAGTACTACTTGTTCGAGTTATGCAAGGTCATGGATTGAAAGCAGGCACTTCGGTTAAGCGGACGGTCAAGGATCCGAGCACTACTGTGCGGCTTCAGTACAGCGAGCAGTCTAAACCCAAGTATTATTCTCATACAACCGCTTCAGGTTTATCTTCGCTCGCTTTAGTGGGCTCCTCAGCACTTATCAGTGGGATTTCGATGCCGAATCTCTCGCGAAAATTTAGCTTTATGACCTCCGTAGCAAGATCGGCCGCATTTGCGGCATCATCTGCTGTGGGTGTTGGGCATGCTTCCTCATCCAACAGTTCAACACCAACGGTGGACCCATTTAGCACTGGTACTCCTCGCAACATGGGCGATGAATCATACGTACCGACTCACCCAGTATGGAATTTAGTCTTTGAGCTCCCATTCCGCGATGTCATTGGCACATGCTCTTTGGTGGTAGACGTGAAAGACCACTCAAAGAATGGTGCGGAGTACCAACTTGGCTTTGCAACCGTGAATGTGGCGAAATATTTGATGGCTGCTGATGGTACTGAGCGCTCCAAACAGCGAGAAGAAGCAGCAATGGTGGCCGATAGTAAATGGTATTCAATGAGCAACGCCAAGGGTGAATATTGCGGCAAGGTGCAGCTAGGTATTACTTGCCGACAAGTAAATCTTGACGAAATTGATAATGATGCACAGCCTCGACTCAAGAAGAGTCAAAGTGGCGTGATTGACCGAATAAAACCTCCGTCCTCTCACATATTGCAATGGGATGCCACTCCTGCAGCTCATTCTCAAATATTGTTGGGTGCGGCAACTCCAGCACATAAAAAAGGCATGATATTTGACGAGTGTCCTCCCACTGGAAGCGAACATCCGCGTCGTCATGGTTGGGCAAACGTCAAACTTTCACCTGAAAACACAGCTCGCACGCAATCTGCTGGTGCTATCGTTGGTGGTGAGCACAGAAAGGAGGATGATGAAGATTCAGTACAGAAACAGCTTTCTTCGAGTGAACCAACGGGACCGAGCGCACTGGTTGGTTGCTCAGTCAGACACACGTCTTCCGTCTGCATCAGTGCCACATGGGTGCTGATCATTTGGCGATCACGCGAGCTAGACAAGGCTAGAGTAGTTGCTCAGTTGCTATTGATTGTGAACTGTTGTGGTCAAAGTCTGCAAATGACCCGCCCTTTCCAACTTTTGGCGGGAATTGGTGTGGAGACCGCGCAAATACTGATTTCGTCGATAACAGTACACAATCGTAAATACACGGTTGGTTTGCATACAATTCCCATAAAAAACACGTTCTATGTGCCAAAGATACGTTAACTGTGTTTGTTATCTATTGGTTATCTTGTGTTTGGATTCACTTTCTGTATTGCATGGTACAGTGTGCCATTTGCATGGTATGAACCCCGTGATGTTTAGTCACTCCCCCTCGTAGGACAATTGTAGGCAATGCAGCAATACTTTGACCTAATTAAGATTGCTGCTTCGTCAAATTAGTATTAGTACACCGACAGCTTGGCGTGGACTCGAATTAATATTGGTTTGACATTCTCTGTGAGGTCTCGTGGCTCATCTTCTGGTAATATATGAGATTCAGTATCGGCAAATGGCTGCCTTATTTTAGAGTTGCAGGAAGCCCTCAAACAACCAGTTTGAGGTATGAGGTGAAATATCCTCATTTTTAGCACCCTGCCAATAGAACATTACGCCGGCGGGAGATGTTATTCGGACACCCCCTACAGGATATTCGGCCCCCTCCTGTACCGTAAGACAGGTACGATGTACCGTCCTGACCAGGTGTTTATGTTTTTTCTATTATTCTACCATTGGGTTGCTTTACTGACGTAGACTTATTACCCTTGCGCTCTTTACCACACTAGTTGAGGAATTCAGTGATGGTATTGTAGACGAGCGCGTTTTTTTAGTCCTCCGGGACCATGTGCAGCACATAGAAAATGAACATCATGCGCTAGACGAGCGCGTTTTTTTAGTCCTCCGGGACCATGTGCAGCACATAGAAAATGAACATCATGCGCTCGTCTACAATACCATCACTGAATTCCTCAACTAGTGTGGTAAAGAGCGCAAGGGTAATAAGTCTACGTCAGTAGAGCAACCCAATGGTAGAATAATATAAAAAACATAATCGACGTTATCCACCTCGTGAGGGTCAGAGAAGGTAAATGTCGCTAACAGCGCCGTCGCGACAAGCACGAGTAAAACTGTCTTCACTTTCATTTTGATCACAATATAATAAAAACGAGAGAACAGAATAGGAGATACACATACCTTTGATATTGGCTGTACGGAGGGGGGGGATGGCGCGGTTGACTGTCTGCAACTTCTTCATAGTACCTCTTACATGAATTTAGGTACGGTAGTATTAATAAATGTATTCATTGAGGTACATCGTACCTGTCGTACGGTACAGGGGGTCCGAAAGTCCGGTACGCCGGCAGATGACCAGCGCGACGTGGCGTCTCATCATTGGTTGAAAATCTATGTCACACACCTTCATGTCCGCTTAAGTACGCCAGAAATTCTCCCTCCGTTCTTCCTCATTCCAGAATCTGCCAGCTCGAAGAAAAATGATAAAGTTTTTCTGCGCGATCGTCGGGTGGCGGGCAGCGCCTTTTCGGTGCGAGTGGATGAAAGCGACTCCGTCGATGATTTGAAGGATGCGATCAAGGGGAAGAACCCAGCAACTTTCACGTGCGACGCCAAGGACCTGCAGCTCTTCCTGGCGAAGAAGGGTGACGAGTCGAGTGGCTGGAGTCCGGCACTGAAGATGTGAAGAAACTGAAGAAGGGAGAGAAAACGGCAGTCATCGAAGCGCTGACACAAGAAGACTATGAGCTGCAGGGGGAGTCAGGCATTAAGAAAGTGCTGATGGGTATGAAGCCACCATCCACTGATCAAATCCACGTGCTGGTGGTGGCTCCACCGTCAAATTCGCAAGTCGTCGCTGGCAAGCGTGTTGGAGTGCATGAATGGTTTGACGTCAAAGCGTTTTCCGTTGTAGAGAAAAAACGCAAACTTAACGAACCAGACCAACAGACGAAATATTTCAAGATGGGTCGGTTTCCACCATTGGCACATCCGGTGCAGACGTACACGAAGATTGTGGAACGAGATGCATATGTTGTGATATTCAATCAGTTAATGGACAAGATGAAAGGGTGCTTCGATGTCAAGTCAAGCGCCAACATTGTCGTGACGGGGAATCCAGGAACAGGGAAGAGTCGTTTCTACCTCTATTGCGTCTTCCGACTCCTGTTTGGACTTGAAGAGAAAGCCGAAGAGCTGGCTCCGTTTGATTTGGTGTTGAATTTCCGAGGTATCTTCCATTTCTACGATGCTGAAAAAAAAGAATTTGTGGAATTGAACACAGAACAACTTAGCAAGTTGCGTGAACAGAGCAATTTACTTCGGCTCATCGAGGGATATTCAGTGGAGCTCACTGGATGGAAAGGAGTATCCATTCTATTTGCTTCCCCGGGACTGCAAGGCCTGAATGATTACTTAAAAAACGTACCGTCCATGTACATCATGCCAGTGTGGAGTTTGGACGAGCTTCAAGATTACAACTCACTGCTTGATGATGATTTCAAACTAAAAGAAGACGTTTTGATCTCGAGATACGACAAGTTTGGTGGTATTCCAAGATTCATTTTCACTAATGACGAGCGTCAGAACGACGACAGACTGACGGAGGCTATCGCCGCATACAGTGCGATGGAAATCATTTCCTGTATGAAGAAGAATCAGGCTGTGAAAGACAACAACTACACCAACCGCCTATTCAAGATGGTACCCGTCGAAAAGGATTATCGATCGACTTTCCGTCTGGATTTTTTGTCTAAGTACATCGCCGAAAAAATCGTAGCCAAAGTGGGTGAAGACAGTCTACAAGAAGTATCAGAATTCGCAGTTGCACACGCCAATGATGACTGAGGAAGTACATCCGTCGTTCGAGGCAAGATATACGAGATGCTCTGTCACAGATGGTTCAATCTGCACAAACAACAATGCGTACAGCTCCGTTCGCTGTGCTCGAATGAGTGTGTAGAGTTGATCGTTCCGGAAGATATGCCAATAAAACGGTTCTCCAAACTTGAGGAGATTCTTACAGCTCAGACATACTTCCAGCCGATATCTAAAACTTCGGTGGGTTGGATGCCTTCATCTTGGATGGCAAGAACTCCAAATGCTATGGGTTACAGATGACCCTCAACACGAATCATGGAATCAAAGCTGTACCATTGAAAATTTTTTTGAACTGCCTGGAACGTATTGGCATCCCCAAGGATCAGCTCTACTTTTGTTTCGTCTCTCCAAGCGAATTAGAGCCCCAGTTTCAAAAGCAAACTATCAGAACCAAGATCGATGAAGAGCACAAGAGACCAGCAGGGTTGGAGAGCGTGAAGCAGTATGTTGTTGCATTAGACGTGTTTTTTGAGAAAAACTGCTTAACTTGAGTGTTTTGATCACCAATCATTCTTGGTGCTTTCCCACACCAGAAGCACGTTACGCAAAAGTTTAACCACTACACCATCTACAGGTCAAAATAAGGTTTGCAACCGAAGTGGATAAGGTAATTAAAATAGAGTAAATCGCAAAACCAGCACTAGTCACAGCATCAATTTTGAAAACCAGCACCTGTCGCAAAACAAGCACCTCGTGGCTTCAAAGAAAATCCCACTTTCCCTTGTACCATAAAGAAGGTACAGCGAATGTGATGTGCGCACAAAGGACAGCTTCGCATCTCACAAGAAACTCTCCGAAAGCATAGTCTTCCAATTTTGCAAGCTCCGGTCCCTAAGTATGACAAAACGTACTGGTTTGAAGATTAGATATTAGTTAGGGTTGAGTTTTAGTGCAAGGTGGCAAGCGCTCTGCAATTTAGTAAAGTAGTAAAGTAGTACATGAGACACAGAAAAAAATTCTACTGTGCTAAAAGATCACCGTATTTGGCTTCATTTGATGTTTTGGGTGAATTTTGGCCAGCTTGGAGTTATTCAATGAACGTGGTAACTTGGTACGCGCACAGTCGTGAAGTGGGAAGTTTGTCACATTGCGTGTACGTGGGAGTGCAAATTCTCAAATCGCTTGACAATCCACGGCACGAAGATCATCTTAGTTTTCATATTGTGTATCATTAAATAATTTCGTAGATAACGTAATATGCACGCAAGATTTGCGCTCAGACTAGGCCATGCATGATCAGGTCGTCACTACCGGTTATAATTGAAATTTGATGCCCTTCATTACTACTTTACTAAATAGCAGACCTTGCGCTGAAATTCAACCCTTAAACATCAAATTTTCAATGCCATTACATTTTGTCTTTCTTATGGACCAGATCTTTGGACAATTGGAATACTATGCTTTCGAATAGTTTCTTGTGGAGTACGAAGCTGTCCTTTGTGGGCACATATACTTGATAGATTCATTGCGGTACGTTGTACCTATCGTGTGGTACAGGGTCATTATGGGCCTTTCTTTGAAGCCACGAGGTGCTTGTTTTGCGACAGGTGCTGGTTTTCAAAATTGATGCTCTGACTAGTGCTGGTTTTGCGATTTACTCATTAAAATACAGCTAGTACTCACACTTCCGACACCCCCCCTAACCATCGTTTTGCAAAAAATATTAGTTTTCAAAGTATTTAATGTCCAGTCGATTTCCGCCGGAAAGGAAATTATTCGGTTACGCCGTCAATCAAAACCCTAATACTAACGACAGTACTAGACTTCGATTGAACGAGTTCCAAATTAGCCGTGTAAGACCAACTTGCTCGACACGACCAGGTTTAGGACTACCAAGTAAACTAAAGCTCAAAGTTTAAGACATGACACTACCGGGTATTAACCCGAAGGAAGTGCGTAAGCCCCCAGACAAGCCAGGGGAAGAAGGGGTGAGTACGGAAACTGAAAGAGACGACGAAGGAAGCTGAGAGAGATATCAAAGATGGCGATAAGGAACGCCCTCTTGAGATTGACGAAGTCGTGGCGGAATCACAAGAAACAGTACTTGACGAACCCATGGGAGAGGAATCAGTAAACACTGAAAACAAACAAGGAGGAGAGGTGACGGTTGTCGTTAAGCAAGAGGACGGCAGCGTGAATGTAGAAGACCAGGAACGCACTTCCCGGTCGACACAGGGGGATGCTTCCCCTCAGGCAGAATCAGGGCAAGGAGCAGTGTCCGAAAAAAAAGGGACATGCGAACACGCCAGAAGATTTGGCACAGGTGCTGGTAAGGGCACTAACGGATGCAGAAAAGGTGCGACCGCGCCTTCAAACATGGCTGGATGTAGTACAGCAGTTGTTCAAACTGCTTTTCCCCAAGCAGAAAGGAGGGACAAGCAAGGAGAGAACAAAGCACTCATCGGCGAAGACAAAAGGGGCTAAAGGTCAGAGTAAGCCATTGAACAGGAAATGGCCTGACCTGAAGCAAGGTGAATTAGAACGTCTACTGGATTTGTTTGAACTAGTGGTTATTAAGCATTCATTGGACTGGAAGGTGTGGAAAAACAAGACAGCAGCGGCGTGTTCGACGGCAGTCAGAAGTAACCTACCGTTGGAACATGTGCTTTCACGAATGATCGGAAGTTGTCAAGTCGAGGTAGCTGTACAAGGGGACAGCGTTTTGAAAGGATGGCTAACTAAGGTGACTGGAAATACGCAGGTAGTGAAAGTTACCCCACGAGTACCCCAGGATTATTTGTTTAATCCGGCCATTTACTCAGCAGATCGTGTGGAAACATTACGGAAGATATGCGAACGGGAATGGAACGGAAAGGACAAGAAGAAATTTCGGGAAGGTAGCCCGGAAGAGTGGATCATTGTGCAAGGGTTGGCTGAAGGAACAATTTTGGCTCGAATTCTCCCGCAGTTTTTACGCCAAATTATGACGTCAGCGGATCGTTTACGGTTAGTGTTAACTATCAGAGTAAGGGTAGAAGGGTGTCTCGTGATGGACTTGAGAGGGGAAACGGCTATCAAGACGGCCTTTCAAAGTACAAAGAGTCTACAGGAGAGCATATCCACAGTAGCTACAGCCCGTGGAATGGATAATGGAAAACTTTGGGAAATGCTGTCTAAAGTGAAGTCTATCAGCTATAACCAATCGGAACATACTTTGCATTTATACTTTTTAACAAGAGAAATAGCGAAGAGGTATGAGGGGGTCACAGTCCCATACCACAAGCAAGTGCATGGCCTACGTAATATGCATGAAAAAGAGCCAGTCGCAGAGAAAGTCTGGGACAGAAAAATCGCTAGAAACGCAACAGGTATGGGTTTCCATCCGGAATATGTCATCAAAGTGCGAAACGTCACGAGAAATGTTGACATCATGAAACTGCATGGGTATCTTCAGACGATAATCCAAGCTGATTTCCGGTTCGAAGAACTAGATCAAGGAAGTCCATTATCTTCCACGTCACTTGACTGGGAGATAGTGATTGATGCGAGCGGTTGTCCAAAACAACTGCGAGGAATTGAAAGGGTCATGTGGTGTGGGCTGGTGTTGATGTTAGAACATCCGGCAACACGAGGACAGATCCACTGCATGCGGTGTGGAGGAGCAGGACATCAGATGCGTACGTGTCCACTAACTATCGAACAATTGAAAGAGAAAAATTGTTTAGTTGTGACAGTGGAGGAAATAGAGTTGATTGACTCACCTAAACCCATTTTTGCAAGCATGGAAGCCTTGCGGGATGAAGTGCGGGAGAATTGCAGACAACAGGATGAGCGTCAGGAAAAACGACGCCAAAAGGATAAAGAGACGAACGCGGAACAGGCGTCGTCAACGGAAACAGTGGCTAGGAAGAAGCCAAGGCGGCCAAGCCGCAAGAGCTACAGGAAAAACCAGGAAAGCAGGCGGATCAGGAAGGTGCGTCGCTTACGGCGGAAAAGGATAACTGGACTACAGTTAAAAGGAAAACGCGCGGCAACGAAAAAGTGGAAAGGAATGTCTCACCAGTAGTCGCAAAGGAAAACCCGGGTCAGAGTGAACCGGTTAACGAACCGGACAAGGATAAAAATAACATAGGGCAGGTTTCCAAACCCCGACCCAAAAAAAACCAACTTGACGGAAACCCAGCCCGGGTCTGGACCGTCAACCCGTGAACAACAAAAAGACAGCAACTCAATACCAAGCAAGCGCACCTCAGATGGGACGATCGGCCTCAACTCGGCTGCTGATTTGCTTAACCTGGAGAGTATTGCTAATGATTCTTTAATGAACCTAGGGAATGGTGTACAAGCAAAGGAGGGGCCAGTGCAGTATTTTGCCTGGACAGGACCGGAAGTGAGTATTAAAAAGGATTACACACTACGGGAAGCGCTAGTCGAGATGGGTTTACACAAGGTACCTACAGCGGCGACGGGTAACTGCCAGGCGTACAGTATCGTACAAGCTTTGTATGATTCCTCTTTACGTGACAACCCCGAGATTCTGGAAGCAGCAACTACCAGTTTGAAACGAGGGGGGTCTTATGGACTTCCAACTGAAATACCCTCCCGGCATCCGTAAACAAACTCTCCGCAGTTTAGGGAGAGGATACGACCGTATGACAGGTCGTCAATCGGAAGTCGAATTCAAGAGGTACTTAGAGGAGTATGGCAGTAGTCCTTCGGAGCTGAGTGCAACAGTAAGCTGTAAAATGTGGGGGAGCAATGATACCTTAGGGTGTATTGGCACCATGCTCCAGCGACACATTTTTGTACTAGCGAAGATGAGAAAGGTGGAGTAGCTGGAGCCATTCATTATGCCCCGGAGACGAGGGTGGCCCAGCGGAAGAAATTTGCAACATGCGGAGAGTATCCGATGCCAATAGGACAGTGCATAGAAGCAGTGAAAGGTTTAAAACAGGCGGCCATTCAAGGTAAAGGAAAAATACCGCTGGTTCTACACTTTAAGGCAGCACACTATCATGCGTACACGCATGGGTGGAGAACCAAGGAGGGCAGACCCGAGGCAGGACGAGCTGACGACAGAGTAGAGGACGTTGATATGACGGAGTCAGCCGGACGACGGCTCGTGGAGAGGAAGGACTGTTCAACCGAGGACGACCGATCACAAGCTCCTCAATTTCTCCATAATCAAATTGAACAACTCCTACTGGCTGCAAAAACAGGTACAGAAGATATCATACATTTTCTAATAGACACTGTTTCGTACCTGTCAGCGGACAACCAGGAGGAACTGCTACAGGTTAATTTGCGTGATCCGAGAATACGGAAATTCTTTGCAGACACATATGGCGTGCAAGAAGAGGTGTTAAGCAAGTGGCATCAACATACACACGAGACATGCTTGCTAGAAGACTCGCCAAGCATTCCGAGACAACTGAGACTGACGCAGGCACCAGACGAAGAAATGAAGCAAGTGGTGGATGAAGCAAGCCTGGAGATCCCGATTAAGGACGCAGAAACCACACGCATGCACAAGAAACGCGCAATATGCAACGGACGTAGGGGACACAGCTAAAATAGTTGCTCCAGTGCAACGAGAGCTCTTTGATGAGCTTCAGGCAACAACTACCGGGACACAAGAGCACAAGTACGGTGAACCGGAGTGGGCGCGCGTCTGGAACACCATGGAGGTGGTATGGAACCACCAGCATGGAACAGCCTTTCCATATGCAGATGCGGAAGAGAGGGTGTGGAGGCTGGCAGCTGCCAAGGAAGGAGTAGCTATATTGCAGCTGTTAGAGTGCTTCAGTCACCCCCATCGAATTATTGAAGGTTTGAGTAGTGAAGTGATGCACATTCTGACAAGGGCTTGGTGGACAGAGTGCTGGGAACACCTCAGTAGAACAGCCCACGCAGGTAAGTATGGCCAGGACTTCACAAGCCGGATAGAAGATTGGTATCGACGAGTGCAGGCGGTCACAAGTGATCAGCAGAAAGAAGCGATTCGGCACAGCCGGGATGACTGGAATTTCATCAAGAGTGCCAAGTATGGAAATAGCTATATGTGGAACTTATGTGCACCACATAACAAAAAGATTTTTGCCTATATGGCAATATGTGCGCACATATACCATACCCAATTCGCGGCGATACTGGGAGAAGAAGCTATGCCGAATGAGAATATAATCCAGAAGATCATTCGTATTGAGAGAGCGCAGAAGGCCATCGCAGAGATGAAGGATTTAACCAAACGGCTTGAAGAGGAGGACGCAACTGTGTGGCAGGATTTCACTCAGTATTTTGCAACAACACTAACACCTTTAACTGCTTCGACAGGGGGTGAAGCACACGGAGATGATAGAAGACGTTCATCCAATAGGGAATCCGAACTGGATCCCCTCCTGCTCTACTAAGGGCAACGACGTAGCAGATCCCTGTCACCAAAAAGTGCAACGACTCACTAACTTATTGGATGCATACAGCAGAAAAACAATAGTGGAGGTCTGAGTGCAAACGAGGAGATGAACCGGGGAAGAAGGTTGCGGGACAAGAGGAGAAACGATTACGTGTTACGACTCAGAATGTACGAGGCTTCAAGTTGCAATCACGGCAAAAATGGCTCCAAGTATGGAGAAATAAGCCGTGTTCTCAGCGGGCGGATTGCATGGTTATACAAGAAACGCATATTACAACCGCAGCGGAAGCAGAGGAAGTAACAAGAGCATGGGAAAGAATGTGGAACTACCAAGACGAGACTAGGAGATTGGCGTATTGGAGCATTTCTCAAACCAAGGCTTGTGGAGTGGGAATCCTTCTATCACCGGAGCACGGCAAGAGAGCACGACCATGGAACCAGAGTCGATGGTCGGAGCGCATCATTGCAGTGGAGTTAGACAATTGGAGGGTTATAAACATATATGCCCCAGCTGATACTAACACTAATCGAGCTATGTTTTTTAAGGATATAGGTAAATGGTACCCAACACATACTGGTGATGTCGTTATAGCCGGGGACTTCAATTGTGTCGAAGCACCTCAACTGGATAGACGTACACCTGGAAGTGAAACGAAATCAGAGTGCAGCGAGCTATCAAGATTAATAACATCAGCAGGATGGTACGACGCAGCGCTGGCCCAGCAATCAGTGTGGGATGCTGAGCAGTTAACGGAGAGCATGGAGTACACTTTCTGGAGAGTTGAAACAGCTAGTAGGCTGGACCGCATATACATACCAGCACACAGATACGACTGGGTAGAACAAGTGTAAACAAGCACGCCGTTGGTACCTTCAGATCATGAGGAGGTAACGTTGTTACTCCGTGAACCTCATACAAGACAGCAGGTACCCAAAAGGCACCACTTCAGGCTTCAATACCCGGTTAGAGGAGCGAATAGGCGACGAGTGGTAGAAGAAGTAACAGCAGAAGTGCAAAACAGACGAGGCGGAGCATACGATGCACATGTACAGTGGGACCGACAGGTGCAGCTGTGGACCGCAGCAATCATGAGGGTCAGGAAACGAGTACGGCAAAGAAGAAAATGAAAAGCGGTACAGTTATCTCAGGCTCTCTTCGGAAAGGTAACATCAAGAGAACAAATATTGGGAAAAGCAACAAAAGAGGCCCTACTCGACAACAAGGTACGACAAGGACGGAGACTACGACGTAGCATGGAGACTATGAGATGGTTGTTCAAACGCACTGCAGTATGGGAGAGTAATCAACATGTTACAGCTATCAAGATACCAGAAACACCTATGCGTGAGACAGAAGAGATGAACATTCCGGACAAGTTCGCACAAGTCTGGAAGAAGATACTAAGTCGGAGACACAGTACGATAGCGGTGGAGGACTTAGAACACGAGTTGGATCGACTAGTCACGTTCCGCAGAGACAGACAGGTAACGGCGACGGAAAATCAAAGGTTAATGGCGCCAATCGATGAAGAGGATATCCAATTTGCGCTGCGGAGTTTAGAAAGAAGAAAAGCGGGCGGACCAGACGGACTAAACAATGATTTTTATAAGGACTTTGCGGGGGAAGTGATAACTGACTTATGCATTGTAAGTAATGCGGTTTTACAGGGAGAGGACCCGCCTCAGTCCTTTTTGGAAGCGGTCATTATACCGCTCCGAAAAAAGGGGATTCCGATAATGCTATGGATTATCGACCGATTTCGTTATTGCAAACAAGCTACAAGATTTTCGCGAAAGTTTTAGTATTTCGGCTCCAACGGTTTTTAGGGCGATTGATCGGGGACACGCAACAAGGATTCGTGCATGGTCGACGAATGGATCGAGCGGTCGTCCTGATGCTTGACATGCTGGAGCAATTTCGTCAAACTCCAAGAGTAAAAAGTGCAGCGAACAGTGGAGGTGTGTTGCTGATTGACTTCGCGAAGGCATATGATACGATCGACAGGACCTACCTCATGCTAGTGCTCAAAAAGTTTGGATTTTCGCAAGGATTCATAGATGTGATGGGCAAGATTCATGAAGGAACTACGGCCAAATCTTGGTCAACGGTGAGTTATCAGGAGCGATTCCGGTGGTGTCAGGCATCCGGCAGGGATGCCCATTAGCACCTCTACTCTTTACCATAGCGGTTGAACCGCTAGGACTGGCAATTACTCAAGATGACGATGTGGAAGGACTGAAGCTAGGAAATGCAACTATGCAGTGGGAACATCGGTTCTCCGCGTTTGTCGATGACTCCACTATTTTCTTCCGAGAAGGTAGGCATCTGGAACGAGCTCTGACAATTGTAGAAAAGTTTGGACAGCTATCCGGCTTACAGATGCAACCAGCGAAGAGTCAAGTTATTTTGCTAGAAACTGACAACCATCCGAGGAACTGGTACAAGGTACAAGTATTGCAACCGGGTGAATCAGTACGGTACCTCGGATATCAGATCGGGAATTTCCACTAACGGGCAAAAACTGGACGGGGAGAATACGAGCTATACAGAGACGACTATTGACAGCCACTAAGTGTAGCACGTCGGTAGACGAAAGAGTCACACTGTTCAACGCGATCGCGATTCCGGCTATCCTGTTCACAGCTAAAGCGTTTCTACCTTCTGAGGATACGATGCGAGAGCTGGTAGCGTTGCAAAAGCGGTTCATATGGTGCAGGGCGACGGATACAGAAGGAGGACGACACAAAATCTCTCCTCTCCTACTGTTCACCCCGAAAAAGGCAGGCGGATTAGGGCTTATCTCTATACCAGCTGCTATACATACATTGATGGTGAAAGAAGCGACTATGTGGCTGCTAGAACCGACGGATCGCTATAACATTGCATGGAGGAACTGGACGCAACTCAACAGATGTAGTACTGCTAACTTGTGGTTTTCTTCATATGACATAGGTATGCCGGAGCGAAGACTACATAAAGGAAGCGCGGTGGCAATGATAAGAAGTTCTATTGCAGATTCGCTTGGTCCAACGGTAGAAGAACGCAACAGACTAAGGGAGTACATCAAGGAACATCTCTCTAAGCTACTCGAGAGGTGGGATACACAAACAGTAGAGCCAGCTGTTGGAGTGTATCAGGACGAAGAGATACTTGTCACAGCTGAGCTAACCAAGACGCCTTGGCACGGACTGGGGCAAGTACATTTAGTGCGCTTTTGGGGAGGGTATACATGGTTTTCGAATCCGTGGATACAGGACTTACTTATCGGCGTGCTACCTATCCAACAGGAAGTATGATAGATGTGTCAAGGGAGCGATTGCAGATCTCCGTATCCAGAAGGTGTCTGAAAACACCTTTAAGTGGAAGGCGCAGTTCAAGTCGGAGAAAGGACACACCAGGGCGAAGATAGGGCGTTGGCTACTAACGATTATTCTTTGTTCACCGCGGGTAGCGATAGGTCAGATGGTGGGGGAGCCAGGACCATTACGCTTAATCTGGTCACCCAAACAATGGCTTTCGATGGAATGGAAGACGCATGGCCGGAGGTTGATCATGGGTGTTGATGATAGGACTGGAAATCAGTGCGTATTGCAGCAACGACAGGACGGTTTGTATTGGGACTGCGTCAAGTCAGCAACGAAGGATCAGAAGTCAGACTACGCTAAGGAGATTGAGTGGCCGCATAGTTAAGTTTTCGAAGCACACCCGGCCATACATGGAATTGCGTGGGAATCGAATGCGGATGTACGGACTTCATCGATAAAACACTGGCTGCGGAAGACTTTTCGAGGACTGTATTACAAGATCATCACGAAGTCATTGCACAAAATTGATACACGATGGAATTGTCAAGGGGAAAGAGATACGTGGAATGGATTTATACAAGATCAGACCACACAGGACGTTTGGAGGCATGACCATCTGTTGTCCGATTATCAACGTTGGTGCTTATATCGAATGGCCACGTTCCAGCTTAATTGCTTTTACGATGGATATTCATCACAAGGCGGGTGCACAATGGACGATTATTGTCTAGCACCCGGGAAAGGGGTCACACATATTGTGTGTGGGTGTACGCGTGCACAGAAACTGTGGACACGCGCTTAAAGCTTATTGAACGGTTGGTTGGCAAAGGCAGAGGATTTAAACTCATACAAATGGCATTTCGTCACTCGGCAGGCGCCACCTTTATCACCGGTCATTATGAAACGACTCAAAATTCGATGTGGGCACCAGGCCCAAGCGTGTAGCAAGGA